>CAKAKR010065977.1:0-26071 GCA_916700685.1 Adelosebastes latens
TAATTACAATTAGCTCCACCTTTACCAGCTGCAACATTAAAGTGATGAACATCATTAATGCATCAATAATTATAATCCAGTAAGATTTTGAATGCAGGACTTTTACTTGTAGTATTTTTACAGTGTGGTATTGCTACTTTTACTTAAGTAAAAGATCTGAGTACTTCTTCCACGACTGGTACAAGTGCTATGTGATACAGTATGAATGGAGGATATAAAAGGGTGTAATAACCAACCTGAATGGTGTAGTAAACGATCCCCAGATAAGCAGCGATGCAGCCGCCGAGGAAGAGATCAAAAGCTGCAGGCTTCACTCTGGAAGAAAAAGTGTCAGTGTCCGAGGGTCTTATATTGAAATTACCACATGCACATGTATGAACACAGATATATTTACCTGTACATCACTATTGGTTGGTTCATTTGATCAAAAAAGGTAATATCAGGGTCCCTGTGTGGAGAAATATAGTTCATCAGTAGTGATATTGTTGCATTGGGAAGACATTACACAGTATGTGTTTTCTTCTACTACATTGTACCTCTTGTCCTGTCGGAAGGTGTGTCTGTGAACCTGCTGCAGGCAGCGTTTGAACTCATGCTCCAGTGAGTTAACCAGCAGGATGTGACTGGGCTCCTTGTCCAGCAGCTGGGTGGCCCGAGGGACAGACGTCAGGAAGGACATCAGACTGGACATACGGCTGTCGTGAAAGTCCTGAATTTAGATTCACAGACAGAAACATGAAGGGAAACGTCTTATGTGCCATCACATAAAACTAAAAGTTATTGTATGTCAAGAAGTCCCAAGTTTTACCCCTGAAAAACCTCATTTTCTATACACATTACACATTACAAATATATCTAAATAACTGGTGAATAGGTGAATAGGGTAACATTTTTAACTAATAGATATCACCATGAAACTTCCCCAATTGTTTACTTACATTAAGGCAATTATTTTTTGTATTGTAAGTTTTCTGAAAATATATATATTTTAATATGCAAATGAGGTATTATCTCACTAAATATGTACTAATTTGCATACATTTCCAGAACAGAAATCTGAACATTGTATAAAGCCATGTTCAAAATTCTTGTTTCATTTCGTTAACATATAAGAGTCAGAGGTTTTTACAGAGGGAATGTTGGATATCTCTTTGTATCACTCCATAAATCAGAAAAAATACTGTCAACAGGCTTGAAAAAATACATTTTCGCCATGTTTTTAGGAATAAAATATTATATAAATCAGGCTGTGAATGATATATGAACAAACCCCTCTGGATAAACCTTCAGAATATAGATAGGAATGAAACTGAAAATGGCCTTTAAAAATATCTATTGTAAAATTCCATACATTTTGAAGACCATAGGTGACTGGGGTAAAAAAATAAAAAAATGTATTAGGCAATTATTTTCTGAATTACAAGTTTTCTGAAAACTTGTGTTTCAATATGCAAATGAGGCATTATCTAATGCTAACTTTTGGTGAGTTTAGTAGAAATCTACAGACCGAAATAGACAAAGTGGTAAAAGAAAACACCTATAATAGTGAATTCTTTCCACTAGTCTGAAAGAAGACATGTTATGGAAGCAAAATAGCCCAAAATGTCCAAATTGACCAGTGTATGAAAAACAATGCTTTTGCCTGGGTGTCTGTGAAGATTAATAAATAAAGATTGGGGATCTTTAAATGAATCAAATTAACAAACTATGGTTATTACACAGACCCAGTCCTTTCAAGATGCCAACACTCTGCAGTGCCTATAAACTAACACCAGAGGTCAGCAATTGTCTTTGCATATTGATAAAAAATAACCAGGAACTCACCAACTGGCCCTTGAAAATCTGCACATCTTTTGGTGAACCCTTGTGGAAGATAATAAAGTTTAATCACACATTAATAACACACTGATGAAAGATGAAACCACAGTTTATGTATTTGGATACATGCATTCTGTTTTCATGCATTTTTAATCACCTTGTCAGAGAGATTGTACATATAACGTGCCAGTGCTTCTGCTATGATGATGCCGTTACGCTTCATTTTCCTGAAGTCCACTTGTGACCTGTGAGAGGACACAAAGACAACTGTGATGCATCATCTTCTCATATCATCTCATAGTAAACAAGCACCTACAGTAGTCATTGAAGAACCCACATGGTGTCTAGCATGGAGCCTCGGAGCTCAGATTTGGAGTCTTCCAGATGAGACAGAGTGAAACTTGGTATCCTGCGCAGGCTGTAACGCTCATGCTCCCACGCCACTGTGGACTCCACCAGATTGATCTTCTTATGGACCAATCCCATCTTCACCCAGGGAAATCTGGAGGACACCACCTGGTGGGTGGAGTGATCACACATTTAAGTCCATGAAAACTGAGAAAGGCCTAGTCCATATTTTGGACCTATGTAGCAGTGAAGTGTGTTACCTCCTCCAGCTGTTGAATGAAAGAGTGCATGGGAGTGTCAGGTTTAGGAGGGCGGGACACGTGCATGTACAGTTCATCATTGTTGGCCAGTGTGTCCAGACATAGAACAAATGCCACATTGTCATGCAGCAGGCTGGACTCTGGAGAAAAAAAATGTTGTGGATGAAATCAATCAAACTGGGCTGCTCACGTTCATATATGGTGCTCTAGTATGGAGTCATAGGAGTGCCATAAAAAAAATAATAAATCTATATAAGAATAAGAAAATAAATGTACACATATAAAGAAAAATAAATAAGTAATTAAAAAAAGAAAATAATTAAAAATGTGAAAATATAAGGACAAATTTCCCCCTTTTTTGTCATTTATTTGTTAATTTATTTATGTATATATTTATTTATATATTTTTTAAATATATTAATAATTTTTTTTAAATATAAATTACTTAAATATTTCTGTATATATTTATTTATATATATGTATTTAGCTTATGCATATAAATTACTAATTTTGTTCTGTACATCAAAACAATATTCATTGATTTTTATATAATGTCATATATTTATCCCTTTACTTTTCCTTATTCTTTTCCCTATTGCTTTTGCTATTCCTTGAAGGGCCAAGCTGTCAGTCAACTGGCTTTGGGCGGGCTTTCCTGCTCAAAAATAAATGAACAAATAAATGGAAAAACTTAAATTAAAATTATTCTTTCAAATTATATTATATGTCTTTATATTTCCACAATTTATATTTAGTTATATATTCTTTTATTTATTACGCTTTATATTTCCACATGTATTTTCTTATTCTTTTACAGATTTATTCTTTTTTATGGCACTCCTATGACTCCATACTCTAGAAAAACTCACCAGCATGGTCCAGATTCTCTTCAATCCACCTCTTTGTGCCAAGGAAATTGTACTTTCCTCCTCCGGTTAAGGAGAACATTAAATGATATCTATAAAGATCAAAAAGAAATCTGAAAATCTGAAAACAGTCAAGCATTTTATTATAGTATTTTTTTTTTACCTTTACATGATAGGAGACAGTTTTTCCAGATAAATAAATAATCATTAACTTGTATATCTAGCAGTATCTAGCAAAACAGATGGTGCTAGTGTGAATGGGACATGGCTAGTTTTTCAGTCAGACTTGTGATGTTCTGACTAGCAATTTATCCACCCATAATAAAAATGTGTAGCTTCTAGTGCTTACACTATTATCATTACAGATAGCTTTGTAGGGCTGTCCTCGACCAAAACAATTTGTAGTCACTAACACTAATACGATTTTGTCGACTAATTGATTAGTTCATTTAATCGACGGATCTGTACAACTGAGTTTCTCCAAAAAGAATCACACAACTACTTTAAATCTTGTGTTTACCAGAGATGTGCTCATAAGTTTCTTGGAAATAAGTCCTTCAGCATGAAAAAGGCATAAAAAAAGGACTAATCGACTAAAGAAATCGTAGTCGACTAAGACCAAAATGACCGATTAGTCGACTAATCGACTAAGAGGGGGCAGCCCTTAAACTTTGGACACATATAATGACAAAATAGCATATGTTTGGTAATGTTAAGAGGTCCCTCTGTGTGGGGGAATTATAACTCACGGTGGTCTGGTGCTATGGCTACTATAAAGCTTCTGGAAGAGACGTGCCAACTCTAGCAGGATGGTGACCCCGCTGCCATTAGAGTCTGCTCCATACGACAACCACTGTGTTACACACACATACATACAAACATATGCATGATCACACAATATTATACTCAAGTGCTGAAAATTGTTTTTCATCATTGTGATGACTCACTGGTGCCAGCCCGTAGGAATCATAGTGGGCGGTGATGACGATAGTGGGTGCATCCTCTCCGGCTCCGGGAAGCACTCCCTGAAATAAACACCACCAGTTACACAGTGCAGAACTGAACAGTGTCAATCAAAGGCCTTTACTCCTCTGTTCTTCATACTCACCTCCAGTGTGGCGATGGTGTTGTCAGTGGTGCCCTTAATGGGGACGTTGTTGCTCACTAAGATCTGGAAGGCTGTAGCGGTGACCATACTTCGAAGGACTGCCAAAGATGAAAAACCTCAGTATAAACATGTTGTATTGTTTTTTCAGCTTCTTTATAGTAAAATGTAACATCACCTCTGACGAATATAGACGAGGTCCGGGTGGCTGCAGCTTGCTTGACCTCCTCATACATGCACAGCAGCTGTTCATCCTCAGGCACCACATAAACGGGCATGAGGGTCTCCTTCAGCAAGGCCTCACTCTCACTCACCATGAAGGACTGAGAGGGGGGAAAAGGGATTGTTAAAACTTTCTGTTAGCACATATTGTATTATGCTCTGTGGTGATCATAACACTTCAGCGAGCTGTTACCGAACACCCTGGAGCACTAAGATATGAGATATTATACTCAGAATCCTGTCTGATGGATCAGAGAAGATGCTGTGATTTCTTTCCTTGTTGCCTTGCAGCATGTCCTGGAGCAAAAATATGAGTTTCTGGATAACTTGATATACCTGCACAGTTTCGTGGGAGATACTGGAGATATTTTTGGGCAGCAGGATCATGATGGCAGCAGCTTTTTGCCTCTGGGCCTCCAGGTATCTTTCTGTGTTGAAGTCCGGCACCTTCATGATGACGCAACGGCGGGTCAGCACCGGCTCGTCCGCTGAGCGAGCTTCCGCCACCACGATGGCTCCACGGCAACCTCAGCAGGCAAATAAAATGAACACAAATTTCAACTCAAGCTGTTTAATTCGTTCCTCTGCTATGTAACAGTGGTGGAAAGTAACTAAGTACATTAACTCAAGTACTGTACTTAGGTACAAATTCTAGATACTTGTACTTTACTTGAGTATTTCCAATTTATGCACCTTTATACTTCTACTATTCCACTACATCTCAGAGGTAAATATTGTACTTTTTACTTCACTACTTATCTGACAGCTTTAGTTACTTTGCAGATTACAATTTTTCATCCCCTTCCTATCCAGTGAAAACCACGTATCTCCAGATGAGTTGATTTTGAATGTTTGTGATAAACTGGAGGATGAAGTGTTCCTTTATAGGTTGAGAAAATTCTCCTACTTCTTAAGCTAAATAAACTATTTAAAAACCCTCTTGGATCAGCTGGAAAAAGCATCGTCACAAATTATGATGCATTGCTGTAGATTAAACTACGCAACATTATATAGATGTATATCTACAACAGTAAAATGCAACATACACATTAGTGCATCAGTAATAATCATCCATCATCATAAGACGTATACAGTCTATAATATTGCATACTCTGAATGAAGCCATTATGCATTATGAGTACTTTTACTTTGTGAGATGATCAATGGAGTAGAAGAAGAAAAACTGTTATGAGTCATGAATTTGCATTTATTTTTCAGACTTTCTTCTAATCTTCACTTTTTTGGGAAAATATTGGATAATTTCATCTGTTTGGTTATTTAAATCAAAGAAGTTTAGAGGCGAAATCTCTCTTTAACAACTCATTGATCTGAAACATGACAAAGGGTCCCAAGTACACACTTATTATGCAAATGTATTACTTGGTGACATCACTACGTTACAGAAGAAAAGGCAGGACTTCAAGCAAGGTGTTTCAGGCAGGTCAGGAGCAGTGTTAGTGGGGGAGAGTAACTCCCTTTGGCGTGGACTTTGGAGTTTGTAACTTTGCAGACTGTTTACATGCACAAAAAACTATGTAACACACTAAAGGAAAGGGAAACAGCACAGAAGCACAATACGTCCTCTTTGGATTAATCTTTAACAATGCATTGTATTGTATAAGATTATCATATGTTGTTTTGTGTAAAGTCTTAATCTGAAAACTACAGCTGTCAGATAAATGTAGTGGAGTAAAAAGTACAATATTTCCCTCTGAAATGTAGCAGAGTAGAATTATAAAGCAGAATAGAATGGATATACTCAAGTAAAGTACCACAAAACTGTACATAAATGTACATAATTACTTTCCACCGCTGGAGGTGAGGTGTAACTATCTGAACTTACCGTACTTCTGTTGTACCAAGTTGTACTGTTGCATCCTGTAGGCTGTGAACTCATAGGAGGAAACAGCGGGGAGAGCAGAGCCATGCAGACGCTGGACACAGAGCAGCAGCAGCAGCAGCACGGCGGCGACACGCAGGTCTCTGAGCAGCATGATGCCACGTCCTGCCTGCGTTCTGTTACGGCCTCAATCTATGAGGGAAGGCTGATGTTATAGTAAGATACATTCAAGGCCAGACCATAGTCTCAACCAATCTGGACTTCCATTAGGAGGCTCCCACAGTTTACAATAATACTTTCTACCTATAACCAGGAAGTCCTCTATGTTCTAATAGCATCATTTCATGGAAATGTTCCTCACCTGTTTCCCAGCGGTCCTGTCTCATGAGCCTTCGTGTTCCTCAACTTCAGTGCGACTCCTTGCAGCGTGGACACAAACTAGCTCCTGCTCCTCTTCTTCTGTAGGTAAGCCACCATTCACCATCTGCTCCCAAGGGATCAACTCAAAGCTAATCACAAATACCCAACCCCCCACCACTCACACTCACTACTCCTCTATCTATCTATCCATCCATCCCTCCTCCCCATCCTCTCTTCAGTAACTTCAGTAGATAATCACACATCACCAGCAGAGACTCTGTGTGGGAGGCAGGCAGGCAAACTGTTTCATATAGTAGCTATTAGTTTCATCTCCTGCAGGGACAACAGTGTGAAGCAGTCTGAAGAGCTGCTGGATCAGAGCGCTTGAGAATGGACTGAGGCTGCAAAAAGACCCCCAATCACACTGTCTATGTCACTGGTTCCCAACCTGGGGGTCCCGACCCCCACTAGGGGTCACCAAAGCTTCACGGGGGGTCGTGAGGCCTTCTTGAATTTATGGGTTGTGACCTATATCTCTGGATGTCATTCATTTCTGTGAAGAAAACTAAATGAAATTTAGATTTTTAAAGTTTATGTTATTATTTAAGATATAAACTGGATAAGGGCACGGTGAAGACCTGAACACAACTTATACTCACAGACCCTCGATGGCCAAGCATCAGGGAGAAAAAACACTGAATTTGGCAAAACAAAAAAAAAAGAAGCCTATTAAGTATTTATGATTGTTAAAAATAAAAATAAAATTACACACTACAGAGAATTGTATTAAAAGTCCCTAAAAAGAACAGGAAAACTCATCTCTGATGTAATATTCACAGGAAATAATCTGCTCAAAATTCATCCATATCGCTCATTTTACTCAAACTTCCTGCAGTTATTGTGTTCACTATCAGTTGTTCTGTACTGTTATTGTTATGCATTGAATATATTAAGAAATATCTATATAGGTCAAAAGGGGTCCCTTAAGGAAAAAGGTTGGGAACCTCTGGTCTATGTATTGGTGAAATGTGTGGAAAAAAAAAGAAATGGCAAAACAAAATGTACAAAAGAACCTTACAGAAACACACTGCGCCATCACACTTCAGATATCTAATATTTATTTTTTGATATGTTGCACTATACACAGAACTTTGACACTGTTAAAATCTAAATGGAACCAGTTCACAATCATCATAATAAGCACCTGACAAATAATAATAAAAAAAAAAGCATCTGTCTGCGTATTAATTATTTCCCATTCTTGACAAATAAATTAAAAACACACAACTGCAAAATAAATAGCTTCTGTTACAATGCATTACTTTAGACTCTGAACTCTTAGTGAAGCTGCGTGAGATGACTTTGGCCAGGGAGAGGTGCACACGGCACGACTGCGACGGCCTGCGTGTGAATCTATTAGGATGATGTGAATGTTAGGAAACAAAAATCAGCACCGTAGTCAATTACAGTCAGTCCCTCAGTGTTAATGTTAACTGTACACAGCTACTGGTCCAACATCAGCCAGTAGCTGCATTAGTGACATATCAACTGAACTACTGCTCTATTCGTGTATTTTTTTTCTACTTAATGCAATTCATTTTATTATCTACACACACATGGCACCTTATTTGCAAATGAAATGTAACTTTTTCTTTATTTTTGTAACTCAAATGCCAATGCATTGAGGCTCTATTATCAGGTATATCATTAATAAGAGAAAGGAGATGCCCTATTACAGGTTTTTCTCGCTTTTAGTTCTGTTTACTCTCCACATACGGCACTATTCATTCCTTTGACCAGAGCAAAAACTTCCGTTCTTCACCATGTTTACATGTATTCTTGCAGATCTCTCACCTCTCCAGACAAAACCAGCTCTAAGAGATGCAGTCATTACACTCTGCATCAATAACATGACTTTTGATGTGGTCCTTTCTGTACGGATTTTCATTAAAATGTAAAACCTCAAGTTGTAAATGTGCTAACAAAATCAGCAGAGCATCAGTTGTGGAAGAAGAATGCAATGTTTCCCCAAAACACTGCAACACATCCATCAAGATAGACTTGTTCAAAGATGCACACGGTATTTCAGAAGTTCAGAATTTCACATCCTGACCTCAAATCCCTCGTTCATGAGTCAACAGAATATCCTGAATGGTACCATGAGGGAATAAGTAGTGCACACATACTTAGAACTGTAGTTATATTAACTGACATAAGAGCTTATCTAGGTTTAAGTTATGTTAAATAGAAAATGTTTTTTCAGGTGTCATAATGGTCAAAGTTTTTGGGAAACCTGATCTTCCACCGTCATTTGTTTCAGATTCACATGCAAGTGTCTTTTTTATCATCTACTATAGAAGAGCTGATGTCTGTAGGGCTCTAGGGATGTCTTTAGGGGGATGTAAACATGACAAATAAACAGTATGCACTTCCTAACAGCAAGGACTACTTCCTTTTCAACATCATGGGAAACATCCAGTGGCATATAAAGCATCGACAATACACAGCTGTGTCCGGTGCTACATATACAGTCCCCAAATCAGATCAGACAGATGAGATTATATTAAAACTCAGGGTGAATATGCGCAGATACACTGAAAACAAAACTTGTGTGTCTTTTCTTAAATTAAGAAAAAAAATCCCATTTAATTTCCATCCATCCAGGCAATATGGAATCACTTTATAGACATTCTTCAGAACAGGTACGGCCAAAAGTGTACAACTTTCTATGTATTTGCACATATTCTAAGCCTCATATTATTATTATTTTGTAAGCACATTCACTGGTGGTGACTGCCTTTGTGCTCCTCTTACGTCGGGACTAACGTGGACAAACACAAAGGAAGTATACGCACCAACTCATGAGCCGTTTCTCTATGTGTACTGATATTACAGCGGGTGAACCTAAATATTCCTAACTTGATGTTTTTAAACATCACATAATATCTCATTGGCACAAGGATGTGTTTAGAGGTCAATAAAAACTGATAAATCATCTGCACGAGCTGGTCATTAGGACACAGTGTTAACAGGCAACATGCTATTTTGTTTTCAGCTTCTTTTAAATAAATGAATATGAAACAGTTAAGCAGCACAACCTTGGTGTAACAGACAAACTTGAAAAAGAAATGACTCCCATAGTGTAAGCGTTAGTGCTTCATCAGCAGCTCGGTGGTTCAGCACTACTTTCTTGGACATATTTAGACACACACGCACGGCATTTTTGACACTTATATACACAGGAAGACAAAGAAGACTGGCTGAAAGAAATGAGAAAGAGAGAAAAAAAACAATGGCCACTACAAAACTTCCAATCTCTTCTTGTTCATCGAACGCTGTTAATGACACACCAGTAGAAGAAGGAGACTCCACTGTCACGGTAATGACACCATTTCAGCTATTTATTTGAGTTCCCGTTGACCGATTTTGTTTCCGTTCTTCCACGATGTCGCGCAATCCCTCGTGGTCCTCGTAAACCAAAATATCCACAAGCGTGAGACGGAAGTCAAACGAAGAAGAAGCAAAAGTAACATGTTTTCCTTAGAGGTAAAGTTTCTACCATCAGTCGAGCAACAATGCAGAAGTAAGATGCACAGATCCAACCATAGGAGGAACGTGCACGGATACTGTACATATTGACTCTTTTCTCAAGACTTGATCTCCATTTCTTAATTTAGCATTTAGAAACCCTTGTTTTCCCTTTGTGCCATTGCCAGCCGATAGTTCTTCCTCCTTGCTGCCTCTCTGGTCAGTAGTTGGCCTCAATGCAGGTGGCAGGCAGGAGGTTTTCTTTTTTTTTGTGGGGGGGGGGATGGTGCTACTGGATTTGACAGGCTGTGGAGGAAGCAGCCTGGCAGCACATGCAGGTGGGGTTGACTGCTTTGGGGGGGATCAGATCCAGGTCCTCGTCGTCCGGGATCTCGTCGAGCCGGTACCCATCCTTCAGGAGCTGGATGTTCAGGTCCTGGTTGATCTGCTGCGGAGGCAAAAGAGAGGAGACACAGTATCAGCAGAGCTTCATGACAATTTTGTCTGAAATCCTTCCAGCTACGAACGACCTTGTTAGTTGAATTAGTCCCTATGTTGATTCTAAAAATCACTATAGACGTTGAAAAACATGGTGATCCAAATGGATTAGATTCTACAGAAACAGAAGGCAGCAACATATAGAGTGCAGGCAGGGGATTGGTGGCAAAACAAACAAATATTTCTACTCTAAGAGGAAGAAATGAACAGGAATTTGAATGAGAATTATGGAATAAATCATGGCAGATGACGGACTATAAATCCTCGAATGGGTGCACATATACCTGGTGTGACAATGGAACTGGGTGATCAGGTTGTGATGTTTGTGGGTTCACCAAATGACGCTGTGAAACAGTATAATGCGTGCATAGATACCTGGTCCCTCAGACATCTCACCTCGGCTGAGGAGTATCCTGATGAGGAGTATCTGGACATGTCGAAGTCATCGTCACTGAAAGACAAGAGATGTCAGCAATTAGACACAAGCGCCTCAAAAGAGTCATAATTACTGCAGTCGTTAGAGGTCACTGTCATGTTCTTTTATACCTTCTTTCGGTGATCTACCATGTGAATAGATGATAAAACCTACTAGTTGGTGTAGTAGGCCACTATTGACCCTTGCTTATAGCGACCGATAACGACTATTTAATAGCCTGACAACATTCTAATCGGCTGACTCCAGAGAGTCAGACTTTTACAGACCGGTTAAAATCGAAGCAGCAGAGGTCGAGATATCCTGACTTTTAGTTCACGTAACGGTCAGGCCTAAAAAAAAAAAAAAAAAGCTGGATCCTACATTTCCCATAATGCAACTCTCTCTTTCGTAATATGCTTCCTGCTTGGTAAATGTCCACGTCTTTCAAACTCTGTGGTCCCGGTTTGTAATGCAGAATTTATGTTTTAAATTTGTAGTCTCTATCGGGGTCATTTATTTATTTATAAAAAATATATATATTGAAAAAACATTCAAATGTACAAACATGTACTCAACATAATGTTACAGAGACACAAGGATATTGATTTAAAGAAATAAATCAAAATAATAATGATAATTTAAAAAATAGAATTGGGATAAATAAACTTCCAAAATATAGAATTATAAGGAAAAAAATATGTTCTTCTTCTTTAAATCTATTTCATTTATTTATTTAATCTATTATTTTCTTATATATGAAAAATCTCCTCCAGAGCCACAGAAGGCATTATAAAGTACAACTGTTTTCACAGGCTGAGTAGTAGTACACCTCATGTCCCTTTAAAAAAATGCTAATATTAGTTAACAGAGACAATCTGCTGCAGTCTCTTGATTCCTATGGAAAACAATGGCTTTATTAATGACATACTGTTGCACATGTTCAACAACATACAGGACACTAACAACCTTTTTTAAATAAAATCTGATCTATCTAAGGAGTAGTAATATCATGCTAATGCAGCTAACAGGCTTTTTCCTCCAAATGAGTCTCCCTTTCATACACTGTAAACAAATAGAACAGAGAGACATTGTGCAAAGGCTCTGCACGTGAATCTGAAATGTGGACAATAAACAAACGGGCGTCCTGTGTGGCTGTGTGAGTCAGAAAGCTTGTCAGAGGGTGTGTGTATGATGCAATACATGATGTAAGCGTGGTTGGTGCTCGTTTCACATGAGAGTTTCCCTCGTGTAGCAGCATACGGAGGGCACAAAGGGTGGGACTCATCTGTGTCAAATGCAGACCTGCTGGTACTGTACAGGGTGGGAGGGAGCGCTCGCTCTGAGCCGCTTTTCCCCGTCCAAATCCTCCTCACCCCGCTATCCTCTAATCCTGCGCCCTGGGAGAGGCTTTGTCCCTTTTTAGGATCCCTTCTGTTAAGAACTCTCTCAAGTTGCTCTATGGATTAATGCAGCATCATGACATAGTGAGACCTACAAAACTTAGCAAATTTCTCTTTTTCTCTCCTTTTAGGTCGACCTCTTCTAACTATGTCATGTTTTAGTGTTGTACTGATAATGTACATACCTGTCAGTGTCCAGTGCTACCAGGGGCTTCTCATCTGGGCTCTGGTCTAAAGAGGAGTAGCCTTTGTTTGGCACCACCAACCTGAAGATGAGCACAGAGAACGAGGCAGAACACAAAGACGACACGCAGAAGAAAGAAGAAGAAACTTGAACAACAAAGGTCTTTTACAATTTTAGCCGAGCAGTACAATGCGTTCTCACTGAAACACCCACTCCAAACATTTCAAATCATGTAAGACAGGAACAGGATAATTGTCTGGCATCCTTCTTACAGGCCACAAGGACACAAAAATTGGGGCTAATCTGTAGCGTTCAGACTGCAGGCGTTTCTAGATTATCTTTCCCCCTCGGAGACTCGGAGTCCAGACCAGTCGGTAGCCTTTCTTATATTTCCACTAATCCACCAGGGAGTGGGATTAGACAGATAAGCCAGTAGTCAATGTTGTGGGTTGTACCGGGTTCATGCTCTGACTCTTTTATCACCATTCACAACCACAAAAACATCCCCTTCTCTAAAAATCTTTGTTGTGGCATTAAGAAGTCTGATGGCATCCACCAGCAGCAAATAACGCCTTCAGTAGCACGCCGAGCAGAGAGGATACACAAACATATTGCTTGAGATGCTAATTGATGCAAAGTGTAACATTTGTGGTGGAGTTGGGTCAACATAACAGGAAACAAAGTAGGCAGTTGGAGCTGTTACCTTGTCCTGGCATTCTTCTTAGGTTGTTGATTGACGGGACTTCCCACGGTGCCATTCTTCACTGATCCCTTCCTGGCGAGGTCCCTCTGTTTCTCTGGGCAACCACAGGATGTGATGTCATCAGTAGAAGCATCAATAAACCTCAATTTCATTACCGTCAGTTGCAGATTTATATGATTTTTTTTGTTGAAAATAGTAATCAAATATGTTCAAAACAAAAACAGCTTTTAGTCTTTACTGCTAAACACCATTAAGCCTTTACAGCCAGCACAGGCAGGACCTTTAATTCAATTTACGGGGAGACACCCCAGGCAAATCGTTTTTTATACACTTGTCAATTTTGAGATCTTTTCGCTATTTTGCTTCCATGTCTATTTTCAGACTAGTGGAAAGAAAAATACACATTTAGGTGTTTATTTAACTACATTTTGGCTGTTTGCGTCTGTAGATTTCTCCTAAATTCACCAACAGTTACCATTTAAATAATGTCTCATTTACATATTTAAACATAACATTTCAGAAAACTTGTAAAACTTCGGTTGACAGTATATTCTGATTTATGGAGTGATTTAAAAAGAGATATCCAAAATTCGGTCTGTGTAAACCTTTGACTTTAGTACGTCGACAAAATGAAACAAGAATTTTGAACCTGGCTTTAGCCAATGTTCAGATTTCTGTTCTGGAAATATATGCAAATTAGCACATATTTAACAAGATAATGCCTCATTTGCATATTTATCCAATTGCCTTGATTGCCTAATTGCCTTAATTTAAGTAATCAACTGGGGAAGCTTCATGGTGATATCTATTAGTTTAATTTTTACCCTACTCACCTGTGTCTCCCCTTAAATGTGCTTTAGAGCATTAGTTCTCAACCTTTTTCGTGTCAAGGAACCTGAATTGATACAAATCAGGTCACAGTCCCCAGTTGATAATATTTGCTTCACGGACCTCCATAGAAAAAAGATGTTGGTTGTTATGATTAGTTGTCAACTGCAGTTGAGGAGATAACTGTGGAGGAAGTGACACCTATGATCAGAATAGTCACTGACTCTTACTCACTGAATTAAATAGTGAAAATAATTTATTCTATTCCCCCCATTTTTTTGGGGACCCCCTGGAACTCCCTCAAGGACCCCTGGGGGTCCCCGGACCCCTGGTTGAGAACCACTGTTTTAGAGGATGTCATCCTTTGACAATACTGAACATTTTGGAGATATTTACTGGTGTTTCAGTTTCAGGAAACAATTATTTTTCAGCAAGTTTATTTTTACGAACAGAGCCTTTAGGATTAAATAAAATGAGGAATGCTGAGTTTGACAGAGGCTTTCGCAGTGTTGTGGCGGCACAATAACGGAGGCAGCTCAGAAACGGTCTGGCACCTCTGACAGCATAAGTAATTTGCGAAGCTGGGGAATATAATTTCACTGACATACAATGCTCTTTGTAAATATCTTATTGTACTGGATATGAACTGAACAGAATGTCTGTGCTTATTTCGACCTTTCATGATGCCGTAACACAAATCTGCATTCTGCGGCAGCCCATGGCCGCATTTCGTGCACAAATGTGTTAAAGGAACAGTGTGTAACATTTCTGGGGATCTATTAACAGAAATGGAATATAATATTCATAATGTTTTCATTATTAGCTAACTGTTAAAACTTGATTATAAAGTGTGAAGTCATGTATTGATTTGATACCTATTTGGACTTGCAGTGGTGAGGGCTTGTAGTTCATGGCCACGGTCTCTCCCTTGGTGTCAGGGTCCGCCTCTGAGGTGGAGGATTCTGCTGGGTCCTAGAAAAATAAAAAGACGCAATGCAGAGCACATTAGCTTTGATACAGCCAAAATAACAACCACAGACTATATATAAAGTAAGAAGTGGACGTAGTCACTGTGACGTCACCCATTGGTTTGTGGACTGCCGTTTTGAAGCATCGAGATTGACATTTTGGCCGTCGCCATCTTGGTTTTTTGCAACCAGAAGTGATACGAGAGGGTGGCGCTAAGTACAACTGAACGCTGAATAAAACATTTTTAGGCAACCAAAATGTTAATATAAACTTTCATGAACTGAAAACACACTGTGAAAGGGTTAAAGTTGTAAGACAAAAACACGAACAACTCCCAGACCAGAAAACGCCGTGGTAGCGACCTGTCAATCACAACGTAGCCACGCCCTAAAGCATCCCCTGCTTTATGGTCTATTTTACTCTAAATGGGACCATAATTTACTAAATGAACATCATGCTGTATTGAAGAAGACTTGAAACTAGCGATTGAGACCATAAACTCATGTTTACAATGTTTACTGAGGTAATAAATCAAGTGAGAAGTAGGCTCATTTTCTCATAGACTTCTATACAATCTGACTTCTTTTTGCAACCAGAGGAGTCGCCCCCTGCTGGCTATTAGAAAGAATGCAAGTTTAAGGCACTTCTGCATTGGCTTCACTTGTCCACTGATAACAACACTAACAACTAACATGTTATATCTAATATTAGTACAATCACATACTTTATATCTCAGATAAATATCTTAGGGTCTCCTGTCTCATGTCCTGTCTCTTCAGAGACTGCATTGTTTGCTAATTCAGTAGCTGACAGGGATTAAACTTGGACCCAAGCTGTTTTCTAGTAATACAATTCAAATCGACTTGTGTTTTACTTCCACTGTGCAGCTGAAATTGAACACAGCCCTGAGGGCACAATCCACTCCGTACCGAGAGCAACCCCCTGATTTATCACCAGGCTAAAGCACCGGCCCACATAGCCCAGAAAATCAGCTCTTTTTTTAGAACCTGCTTGTGTCCAATACCCTGGTGAGATTTCCCAAGCCTATATGTGTGCTACTATAGCCGCCGCCTGGTCCGCAGCATCAATAGGCTTGAGTGTTCTGCCTATGTCGCTGGCTCCGTCTCTTTTATGAGTGAGCGGCGATGGCGTGGGGAGGAGGCCCTGGGAGAACAGAGGGGGCTGCTGTTGGAGCCACGGTTTCCCCGAATTGAGAGAGGGGAGCTGGGCCGCGCTTGGCCTGCTCTGCTGACAGAGCTCCACATTATGTTGATCCTACAGGCCTCCCCTTGTTGCTCTCTAAGGGTCTCCACAGGCCACATGGACGAAGGCTACCAGCCATTTGGCTCTCAATAAGTCTGTATTCTCTCCAGAGAAATGGCTGCTATATTTAAACCATCCTCCAAGCCATTAAATAACTGGAGCTGAAACTTCATATTCATATAGGCTCAGACCACTGCAGTATGCTACTTGTATAAATATATTTTAATAATGCAAAATAAAATATATAATCAAAGTGTTGGGTATCGAAAAGACACATAACAACTCAGGCGTGTTTATACTTCATAAAAAAAGTGTCTATAAAGATTGCAGGGGGATTGAGGGGGATTACAAAATAAATAGGTCTAGACACAGATATGACAAAATCTATTTCATCAAAACCCTTTCATGGTATTACTACAAAATGCTATATGAATTTAGGCCAATTCCATGAGACCAATAGAGCTTATCTAATCTCACAGGGCCTGATAAAAAATTCATGAGTATTTAGCAGGGACAGTGAGGAGCTTATTTTGCATATCAATTTTCATGTAATGCATTCAAAAACAAGCTGCCAACAACAAAAAATCTGATAAAGCAGCAAAACACAACACGTTTATGAAGATACATGTAGTGTCTAGATAGTGCAAAGGCAAAATTAAAGCAAAAAGTTACGTTATTTGCGTCAGAGCAAAAGGCTAGTACTGTCTCCTTTAAATGGTTCTTGTTGTTATCATTTCTTATTGTGAAAGAAAAATAACCTTCCATTTCCTCACTTTTTAAACAGCGATCTACTACGGCCAAATATGCCTTCAATGCATCCAATAGTCTCCTTCTCATCTGGCGACGAAGCGTTTTTCATTTAGCTGGAATAATTAATGAGAGCTGCAACAGTGACTACGGTATGCACACACTAGTAGGAGCAGTGAAAGCACAGCACACAGATGAGGCATTCCCACCGTAACAAGCACAAACACGAGCTCTCTCTGTTCTGTGACAGGCCCTTTCCTCGGATCATTACGGCTTACCCACAGGATCCTTTTTTCATTCTTGTTTTTCACACGTCCCTTCCACCACGGACAGATACTGTGATGAGGTAGGGTCACATTGTCTGTCAAGTAAACCCCCTTTGAAATTTTTCAGCAGAGCTGGCAGTGAATAATGAAAGGGATTCTGGCATTAAGCTGCCTGTGACAGAATTCACAGCCACTTCTTGAATATAAGACGCCTAAATTACTGATAGCAACTAGCGGGTAGCCCACAATAAACAAGTTTAAACTCATTTTAAAATAGAGCAGCTTACACTATATCAGTCAACTTTGGCCTAAAGAAATGGTACCAAAAGTTCCCAAACCTAAATGCAATGCAAAATTAGTCCTTATATTCATGTGGTATATTATTATTACCTTAATTTGCTGAAGAGTCAGTCAAAACAGTTAGCTGAACAGGGTTGTAACAGGTACGGTACGATAACTGTCTCAGAAAATATCACGGTTTTATTATTAGTAGTAGTATTGTTGTTGTTGTTGTTAATAACAATAATAATAAATAATTATTATTATTGTTAGTTACAATTACCCTTAAAGGAATGAGAGCAGAATAATAAACCCGATAAAAAATATAGCATGCAACTATTATATGTTATAACTAAAGCATGTTAGTTAAGATGTTAGCAGCACTATGGCATGTAATTAACTACTAAATGAAAAATAACATCAGCTGTGAGCTTTAAAATAATGTCCTATGATCATTGACAATTAAAATATACTGTAAGTGCACAACAGTGCAGCCAGACTTCTCCTGTCTGTATGGTTAACTCACACTCACTTATGTCCGTTTTTTTCAATACCGTAGATAAGCAAATGTAGACGGTATGATAAGCGTCATCTTTCATACCACAGTATACATTGATATACCATTACAACCCTATAGCTGAAGAAGACCAAAGCCAGACAGGCCATACATTAAGAGCCTACACAGTAGTTCCCTGTAAAACCACATGTGAGTGCTGACAGTCACTAACAAATGATTACGACCTGGCCTATGACATTTTGGGAGACACATTTTTTGATGTATTAAAAGTCAAAACGAGGCCAGCGACCCTGACCTTCAACATGCATTCACTTACACCTGCACTCCCGCACAAAAAAACATGTGTACACACATACACATATAAATGAGATGACCTCTTATAGTGTATCAGTTTCATCATCCTGTCCTCTCAGACTCCTTTACTGCCTCTGATGATGAAGAGCCACGAGGTTGCTGATGCAGCACAGACACCAAGCGATTGGCAGGATTATACATCACGGCCTCCCACTGGCCAATAGCAGCATAGACTGATACATCAGGTGACCGTTGAAACAGTTGCATGTTATCCTTATGAACTGTCATAGCTGGATTTAGCCTATACAGTAAGCATTCTCAAAAGTCCTTGTGCTTAATGATGGGCCAGTTTGTAAAAGAGTAGTTATTGGGATATCATTTTTCCCTCAAGAAACTACTTTCAATTAAGGGCAGAATATAATTTACAAGTTAACATTCACATTGAAACATCTTTGATAATCACATACAATCACACACACACCTTGACTAATAATAATAATAATAATAATAATAATAATAATAATAATAATAATAATAATAATATTTTAATATGGGGATTATTTTATTATACTTGATTTTATTGTTTGTTTGTTTCCTTAACAAAAAAAGATGAAAAATGTCTTTTTGTACTTTTGTATACAAAATGTTTGTTTTTTTATGTGAAAACTAATAAACAAAGTGGAAAAAAACATCTCTGATAACAGAAAATAACTCTAAATTCTATAAAAAGCGTATTCCATTATGTGTAAGGATCATTGCATGCGTGGAATATGGTAATCAAAAATAATCCAAGGCACACTGCAGGGTTTGTGCAAAACTAAAATGCCTTTATTTGACATGACAATATGTATTTAAAATGACCAACAGGTTGTGACTGACATGGGTCTTCAGGGTCATTTTAAATACATATTGCCATGTAAAATAAAGGCATTGTAATTTTGCACAAACCCTAAAGAGTGCCTTGGATTATATTTGAGGGAGACTTGCATTTAATATTTTTTTTGCGACCATATTCCACCCATGCAATGAGCCCTTCACAAAATGGAATAAGCACAGCACACCTGAAGGATCCAAAGAGCACCTGTACCGCATGTGATCAACACAAACACCCAGCAGCGCTTCGACTCCATTGTCTTCTATAAAAAGCTGTTTTATTTGTGTGAAATTCATTCTCAACAAGGAAACAGGTGCCAAGTGTATTCATGCGGTTTAGGAATCACAATGAAGTTATTAGCATTAAAATGCACGGCCGTGTGCGCCACAGCAACTGTGGTTCTGACACAATCAGACATGGTCTAAAATGTAAAGTGAGGGACTGTTTCAGAGGCTGGAAATGCAAAAGAGAGCAGGTAACATTTTCACAATGTTGTTCGACTACGGCATGATGATTAGTAATTACTAGGGCTGTCAATGGATTCAAATATTTAATCACGATTAATCGCATGATTGTCCAATTTGTGATTAATCATAAATTAATCCCACATTTTTTATCTGTTCAAAATGTACCTTAAAGGGAGATTCGTCAAGTATTTAATACTCTTATCAACATGGGGGTGTACAAATATGTTTGCTTTATGCAAATGCATGTATATATTTATTATTGAAAATCAATTAACAACACAAAACAATGACAAATATTGTCCAGAAACCCTCACAGGTACTGCATTTAGCATAAAAAATATGCTCAAATCATAACATGGCAAACTGCAGCCCAACAGGCAACAACAGCTGTCAGTGTGTCAGTGTGCTGACTTGACTATGACTTGCCCCAAACTGCATGTGATTATCATAAAGTGGGCATGTCCGTAAAGGGGAGACTCGTGGGTACCCATAGAACCCATTTTCATTCACATATCTTGAGGTCAGAGGTCAAGGGACCCCTTTGAAAATGGCCATGCCAGTTGTTCCTCGCCAAAATTTAGCCTAACTTTGGAGTGTTATTTAACCTAGTATGACATAGTTGGTACCAAAGGATTCCTTAGGTTTTCTAGTTTCATATGATGCCAGTATCTTCACTCTAGCTAACAAATTAAAGTGTTATTATCGCGTTAACTTTGACAGCCCTAGCAATTACATGAGGTGATAAGGAAGAGTTTTAGGACACAAGCTGACCACCGACACACTGCAGCCACAATCCAAGCATCTCTTATATTGGATTCAATCCCACAGAAATCTCACTGGATGAAACATGAAAGCAGACTGATCAAATCTTCATAAGGGGAAGGCAATCGCTGCTGCATGAAAAGGGAGACTTTCTGTACCAGAGAAAGTATGTTCTTCTGTGATTTCTGCTGGAGTTTTGTAGCCTCAGGGGTAGGAGGGCTGGTGTGATAATGAACAGTAGAACTTGAGGCTCTGCTTTTGCCTAAATCCCTAAGGCAAACACTACAAAATAAAAAGGGGACAGCTGTTTGAGACTGCTTTGTTTTAAGTGTGGTGAATAAGGCTGGTGTATTAAAACTATCTATGGTAATAATGTATAAGCTTCAGGTTGCCTACAATGACTGCATGCGGATATTACTTAAGATACCCAGGTGGTGTAGTGCAAGCGAGCTGTTCTGTAATGCAGGTGTCAACACTTTCCAGGCTCTGTTGAGAAACCTGATGTATAAATGTATATGTCGGCTAAATGATTCTCAGAACGCCATTATCATGCTACTGTCAAATCCTTGTTTTAGTGTTATACAATACCAGTCACCCCTGTGGAAACACTGGTATAACTGTCTTTTATAAAAAGTAGCAGTATCTATTTTAATGTTTGTGTTGTATGTTTTTTTAATGGACTTCGAGTCTGTCAATAAAGATGAATTGAATTGAATAAGCTGTAGTGCTGAAATAAAAGCTCAACTCAGAATGAAATGGAGGGAATAAGAGCAGTGGTTCAGTAAGTTATTGGTGGCCATGATTTATCATTTCAGATCTTGTCCAGTGTGCAGGTTGGGCCTATATTATAATGGCATTCAAACACAGAAATATATAGCCTCCCATTATGTTATAAGGAGTGCGATCAAGCACAAAATGACTGGTGGAGTATTTCTATTCTAATTTTACAGGCAGGTCTGTGTCCTATAATAAAACCTGGAGAAGGAGAGACTACTACTCTTACTATATAGGCCTGCTTGGGCTTGAACCATCCTGTGGTCTTTCCAAGATAACAGATGATCAATCATTACGCCCAAATATTTATATGAAAATACCTGCTGGATTGTTTTCGTTATGAAAACAATAGGAACTTTATGAGAGTCAGATGGTGAACCAAATACAATTTCTTCCGTTTTCTATATTATAATGGCATTCAAACACAGAGATATATAGCCTCCCATTATGTTATAAAGAGTGTGATCAAGCACAAAATGACTGGCTGCTGTTGGAGTATTCTAACACACAAATACCCCACACCTCACCTCCATACCATTATTGACACACAGTACACCTGAACTGAATGGACTGTAATGCTGTGCAATATGCTGCCTTCCACTGTGTAATTGTCTGAAATATATTTATTATTTATTTTTTAAAATATTTTTATGAGAGCTACAAGTTCTTTTAATATGGTCATGGAGCATATATACTGTACATTTGTATTCTGGGGGTATCGTTCCTATGCAGGGGTTATAGTTTAGTTTATTTATTGACTACACTGAGGGCGTTTTATATTTTAATAATTTATTTATTTAATGTGTTGAGTTGAATGTGCTACTTATTTTGTACTATAATTACCTTGTGCCTTTTCTACCTTTTTTTCTTTTCTTAAAGCTGACTCGGTGTAAACTGCTCAGAATTCCAATGTACTTAGGTGCAAAAGTCAGCTATTGATGTAAACAAGCGCACACTGATGTGGATTTTGTTTTGTTTTTTGTGTGTGCAGGTTGGGCCTATATTATAATGGCATTCAAACACAGAGATATATAGTCTCCCATTATGTTATAAGATAAGATAAGATGATAAGATAAGATGAACCTTTATTAATAAATCAATAAATTCAGGTGTCAAAGCAGCAACATCAGCAAACATCAGCAAACAGAGTGAAAAACAGGAGAGGTAAAGGTATACAAAAATTATAAAAACAATAAATAGAG
The DNA here is from genome assembly GCA_916700685.1 of Adelosebastes latens. Lineage (NCBI taxonomy): Eukaryota > Metazoa > Chordata > Actinopteri > Perciformes > Sebastidae > Adelosebastes > Adelosebastes latens. The sequence continues at coordinate 22,790 of CAKAKR010065977.1, forward strand.
ATATAAAAGATACAGAGTGAATGGGTGAACATAGTGTGTACAGTCTGTCAATAAATAAATGTAGTATGTACAATAAATAAATGTAATATGTACATATTTGCAGTCTATAAAGTCTATAAAGAGTGTGATAAAGCAAAAAATGACTGGTGGAGTATATCTATTCTAATTGTACAGGCAGGTCTGTGTGCTATAATAAAAACCTGGAGAAGGAGAGACTACTCTCTTACTATATAGGCCTGTGTTTTCTATATTATAATGGCATTCAAACACAGAGATATATAGCTTCCCATTATGTTATAAAGAGTGCGATCAAGCACAAAATGACTGGCTGCTGGTGGAGTTTTCTAATTTTACAGGCAGGTCTGTGTCCTATAATAAAACCTGGAGAAGGAGAGACTATACTCTCTTACTATATAGGCCTGCTTGAGCTAACCATCCTGAGGGTTTGCAGTCTGCAGCATCAGATCCTCCATCAGATCAGCTCCTACAGCAATCCCAACCCAAATAACACGTCATCAAATGGCGAAATGTAAGCAATTGATGTAAACAAGCGCATACTGACTGGATTTTTGTTTTTTTAATCATAATTTTAGCCAAAATGTGTAGTTTAATTACTTGTTTTAAGTGTGGTGAATAAGGCTGGTGCATTAAAACTATCTATGGTAATAATAAGCTGAAGCTAATAGTGCTGAAATAAAAGCTCAACTCAGAATGAAATGTAGGAAATAAGACCTATATAATAATGGCATTTAAAACACAGAGATATATAGCCTCCCATTATGTTATAAAGAGTGCGATCTAGCACAAAATGACTGGCTACTGGTGGAGTTTTCTAATTTTACAGGCAGGTCTGTGTCCTATAATAAAACCTGGAGAAGGAGAGACTACTCTCTTACTATATAGGCCTGCTCTGGCTAACAACCATCCCGAGGCTTGCAGTCTGCAGCATCAGATCCTCCATCAGATCAGCTCCTACAGCAATCCCAACCCAAATAACACGTCACCAAATGACGAAATGTAAAACAGTGTCAGCTATTGATGTAAACAAGCGCATACTGACGTGGATTTTTTCTTTCTAATCTAATATTTTAGCCAAATGCGTAGTTTAATCACTATGATACAATAAAGTGAAGGCTTGTTTATAAGTATTATATGTATTATGTATGTAATCACTGTGAAGAGAAAGCGATATATAACGTTATATAGCTGCTATCCTTTCATCTATCTATAGATAATCAATCTACACACCCATCCTCAAAGCTCCAGTTTGTGCCAAAGCTATCTGTTAGCTCTCACACGCAGATTACATCACGATATAAACCCACAATAGCGAGACAAAAACACCGTTTAGCATCCAGTGTGTGTGTTTGTGTCTCTCCTCTCTTACCAGCGGCTGAGTCTCTCCGTTGACTGGAGGAACCTGGAACCGGTCGATTTCTTCCATCATTTTGGACAAAAAGTGTGTGACAGGAAACGATATACAGTAGTCAAGATTAAAAACGGTGTAACTTGTGTTGTGTCTAATACTAACTATCCCGGTTGGTGATGCTCGGTTGTAGCGGATCTCCTTGGTTTTTCAGCATGATAGCAGCTCGTTTTCCTCCATCCTGACAGAACAGAGGTGACTCGACAGCAAAACAGCAGCTACCGCCCAGCTTCCGGGTCTGGAGAATATTCATGATGACGTCTGACCAATCACAGAGGAGATCATATTGGAATGCGTAGGAGGAGTAAATTCATGCATTGATGGTTAATTAAAATATCTAATTGAAACATTTTGTAGATTATCTAGCTCTATATTTATATAATACACCCTACCTTATAGATATTTGTGTCATTGCACATGTGTTTTGTCATTTTAGGGAAAATATAGCCACCCTATTTGACTACAGTAGGATACCACATATCATTATTTTTTTCTTCTAAAATTTTATTTTATTTTTAAAAAAAAATTCTTCTAAAAATTAAGACAATTAGCACTTTAAAACACGGTTTCAAAAGTTAAAAAGTTAGATTTGTGGTTTTCAAAACTTATAAAATATTGTCATGGGCTGATACACATAGCTTGAGATATGTAGGAGGAGTAAATTCATGCATTGATGGTTAATTAAAATATCTGATTGAAACATGTAGATAGATAGATAGATAGATAGATAGATAGATAGATAGATAGTAACTCTATTGATCCCGAGGGAAATTCAAGTTTCCAGCATCACAGTTCCATAGTGCAAAACATGTTAGTAAAAAGGCAGTAAAAAAGTTAGCAGTGCAAAGTACAAAGTACAATAAAATATACCAGATATTAAAAATACAAGGAGATGAAGAAAACTGTTAAAACAGAGGAAATCATATTGAAATGCGTCGGAGGAGTAAATTCATGAATTGATGGTTAATTAAAATATCTAATTGAAACATTTGTAGATTATCTAGCCTATATTTATATAATACTGCATTTTTTGATTGATTTTTTTTTCCCACCCTACCTTACAGTGTGTCATTGCACATGTGTTTGTCATTTCAGGGAAAATATAGCCACCCTTTTTGACTACAGTAGGATACAACCAGGGTCTGAAATTAACCTTTTTCCTCACCTGCCACTGTGGCTAGTGGAGCGGATAGTGGAAAAATCATGCCAATAGTGATACAAGCACCAAATTTGGCATGATGATTCCAGAGGTGACACTGAGCAAATATAAACAATTGGCCACTTGAAAATCCAAGATGGTGGCCATTTTTCACGATGGCCGCCAAATTGACCTAATGGTTTCTCTCATAGAAATTCATCTACTTGGTCGATTTGAGTGATCTTGGTGTGAAATTATATGTTTTCTAACATGCTGGATCTAATTTGTAATAATAATGTTTATAACAAAGTCATTTTCAATCAATTTTTAGGTAAATATTGGCAGAAATTTGGCAGTAATTCCAAAGAAATTTCAAATAGGTTACTTGCTAATTATCACCTAATTACCATGAAATTTGCGGACCTGTAAAATGAAGTGTTATAATATATTTAGTTTAAGCTTTAGAATTGCTTTTTAAAAATAATATTTCTTAATATAAGGAAAACCTGTCCGCCATGGTGGCAGGTGACCTGAAATTTTCACCTGCCACAGCCGACATTTATCAGACGTGTCCTCCACTAGTTCGGTCTCTGTCAGCCCTAGTTGGACATTTGATCGCGCTAGTTGGCCATTTTGTCTTACTAGTTGAACAAAAACTCTTACTAGTCACTGTTTTTCAGCAACTAGTGGCACTTTTATCCAACTAGTTCCAACAGAA
>CAKAKR010065978.1:0-14576 GCA_916700685.1 Adelosebastes latens
TATCAGACATTTATAAGTCATTTTACAAGTACATTATAGCTAATTATTTATTAAATATATTACAAATATCAGACATTTATAAGTCATTTTACAAGTACATTATAGCTAATTATTTATTAAATATATTATCAGACATTTATAAGTCATTTTACTAGTACATTAAAGCTAATTATTTATTAAATATATTATCAGACATTTATAAGTCATTTTACAATTACATTATAGCTAATTATGTATAAGTCATTTTACTAGTACATTATAGCTAATTATTTATTAAATATATTATCAGACATTTATAAGTCATTTTACAAGTACATTATAGCTAATTATTTATTAAATATATTATCAGACATTTATAAGTCATTTTACAAGTACATTATAGCTAATTATTTATTAAATATATTATCAGACATTTATAAGTCATTTTACAAGTACATTATAGCTAATTATTTATTAAATATATTACAAATATCAGACATTTATAAGTCATTTTACAAGTACATTATAGCTAATTATTTATTAAATATATTACAAATAAAACTGCAAAACTGTCATCTCATCAATATACATATTGTATTTTTATATTTTATATTGTATTATCTTTTATATTTTTTATATTTATATTGCACTATCTCTTTTTTTTATTGTATTATCTTTTCAGTAGCACCTATGGGATTGTTACAATCTAATTTCGTTGTACTACACAATGACAATAAAGGGCTTGAATCTTGAAATATCAATATTAAAATATTTATTCTTAAATTACATAATAATAACATTAATTTTAGTTCTGTTTTGCATGTTATTTTATGAATGAAACTACAATTCCTGTAAATTATAACATCAGTTAGATACAATCAGGGTCTGAAATTAACCTTTTTCCTCACCTGCCCCTTTGGCAGGTCACTGAACATTTCTACCGGCCACTCAATTCTTTTTGTCTGCCACTTCTGAAATCTAGGTAGAGTGCTTTAAAATTGTAAACACTGTGTCAGTGGTACCCAGACTGTAGAATTTTGGAATATATCATGTAACCTTATATTATATAAGTAGTATAAATTAATATTTAATTTAGGCTTAGAATTGCTTTTTAAAAATAATATTCCTTAATATAAGGAAAACCTGTCTGCCATGGTGGCAGGTGACCTGAAATTATTACCTGCGACATCCAACATTTACCCTGTATTTGGCAGGTCGCAGATGCTAATTTCATTCCCTGATGGTAGGGTCTAGGGTTGACCCGAATGCTTCGAAGCTTCAACCGTTGCCATGGTATTCAACCTCCAAATCAGTATTCGAATGCTTCATTTTTTATTTTTTTTTTTTTTATTTTATATGCATGTAATTATAATGTATAAAATAGCCCATGAAATAAGGATTAATCCCACAACATTATTCATATTCAACATTAATTATTATTAGTTATTCTCAGACAGATATTGTTGTTTGTTGTGTGGAGAGGTGCGTGTGTGTGTACAGTAGCTGCACTGTCCCGGGCACTGAAACGGGGGTGATGGAGACAGAGAGACAGAAGAACATGTCAGCCTGCCGCGCCACGCTGCTCCTCGAAGCTTCGAATACCTTCGGATATTTCTCACCGAAGCTTCGAAGCAAAAAAAAAATTGGTATCCGGGACAGCCCTAGTAGGTCTGTCTTTTTAATTTATATGGGGGGAAAAAAGGCATAATATAATCAAGACTCACATTATGTATCCTTTAGTCAGAGGTAAACATTTCACAGGATCTGGATTTGTTTTTAATAATGACAATGTGATTTTTCTGTATCACAAAGGTAAAGCAGAGGTTTGTGCATGTTAGTTCTTCCTGCAGATGAGCACAGCTACAACAAAAATACACAAAACATGATGCCAGCAATTAGTTGGTGGCCACATAGTTTGCTGATTTCTCTCTTCTGTTGAACTTTTCCCACTTCATGGCCTGTCTTTAGATGTCTACTCTTACTTTCCTTTTGTTTTGCTGCTAAAAGTGAATGGTGTCTAAATCAAATCATTAACTTATATAGGTTCTGGCAGTGAATAGTAAAATATACTGGAGATAACACACTGTGTAAGCTGCATTTTAGTCATCAGCTGGCTGATCAAAAAGACTTCCAACTATCAGGATGCTTTCCTAAAACTTGGCCAACTTGCGATATGAATATAGCCTGACTGTCCACATCTCTGATTTACTCAGCAATTTAAAAACAAAACACAATTCAGTCTGATTATCAGGCTAATGTGCATATATGGTTTCATCTTCACTTTATACTTCACAGTGCACTCAACTGTTTTCTGCTTGGAGATTTATTTCTCTCATACTGGAAAAAAAAGAGTAATAAAATCATAACACTCACACTTACTCAAACAGACACACATTGAATCAATCTGATAATAATACGTGTCGCTTTTCATTGTTTTCTGGCAAAATCTGACACATGCACATGTATAAAAAAAAATCATATGTGACATAAAATAACTGCATATGTACAAACACTGAGTGCTTTGTGCAAATGTGTACAGATTACGATCATGTGTTGATAAATGATACATGGGTAATGTGCACAAAACATACATAATACATCTCATTCATGGACATATAGCAAATACACAAAGATTTGAAATCAAACAACTCGGTCTAATTTTTTGTCCCAGTGTAATAAAAAACACATACGGGTTGAATTTATAATGAAAAGGTGTGGAGATGTCACCACTTAAATGAGTGATTAGGTGATGCTATTTGTGCTGTGATGATTTTGCTAATAAAACACTGTCCCTTATTTTTCTGTCACAAAGCAGAATCACACTTCTTCAACAAAAAGGGACGACTGAATGCCTTAAACTTTTCCTCAATGCACTTGGCTGTTTTTTACTGGAGCACTGGACCTCTAAGGACACTTCTTTCCCTCTGCCAAAACTAAAACAAATCGCACACATCAATCTATCAATACACTGTCAGAGAAGGATAAAATCCAAGTTTAAATGAGCAAAGCTTATAGTGATTTGAAGAATCCTGCGTGTTGGCGATACATGCTTAACAGTCAACATAATAGTAGAAAGAATGATATTGAAATTAAATTTAAAAAAAAAATGATAGTATGGTGCAGAATCAAACTGCTCATTCGTTCCCATGCAAACAAGATGGCACACACTTCTCCCCCCCCGCTGTATCACAGATCACAGAGCCAGCAGTGTTCACTTTAATATTTTATTTATACGTGTGTACAGATGTGCGCTACTGGAGAGGTGGTCTACCATGGCTAGTTTCTGTCACTGCTGTGCATGCTAGGGCTGAAAATCACCAAGGATTATCTAACAACGTGACGCAGATCTGGAAAATGTAGAGGGGAAAAACAGGAACTTTCCTTCAAAACTGATACCTGATATTGTCATCTGTTTTCGTAACTTTGTGTGGTATGGTTTATTAGGTTTGGCAAATGTGCCTGTTAGAAGTTTTTTTAAAAGCATAGAAAAGGATTTTTGACAACAAAGCAGATCTCGTGTAGCTTTTTGTGTCTAGAGTGATCGCTTCTGGAGAAACTTTTACCAGCATTTATGCTACTACTATGATTATTTGATACAAAATTGACAGCTCACACACGCTGATTAAACATATTCCTAATTCAAAAGGCACTAGTTGTGTATGTTTGGTAAACAATGATGCTTTTTATGCTACAGATGGAGACGGCTACATAAATAGACATGGTTCTTCCTCTTTCATGTCATCTCTGTATCTATGTGTGTGTGTGGCCATAGCTTCTCAAGGCAAGATTCTTTAGCCCAAATGTCTATTTTAAAGAATGCACCTTTGTGCATGTAATTCCTCTTCAGATAAGGCAGCGACAGCAAAATAACAGTTTGAACAGTGGCCATGTAGTTGATTGATTTCCTTTTGTATCATATTACAGTGATCTTCTCCGTGTTATTGACTTGGAGTAGAAATTAAATGTCTTTCTCACACACATACACGCAAAGTACAAGAGGGAAACAAGAAGTGCTTTAAGGAGTAAAGACAAAAGCATGAAGTGAGTAAAGATAACTACAGAGGTGCCGGCTATTCAAGAGAACGCAGCACTATATCAGGCGACCGGTTAGTGACAGAATGAAAGTCCTGGAAAAGAGAAAACAAAAAATGGAATTTGTCAACAAAAATTGCAGCAAAACCTGCACAACGAGCATAATTTCCTCAAACATACAATCATAATCTATCCTCATTATGAAAACAGCATGATAAAAAACTTTGTGAAAACCAAAAAAATCAAAAAAATACAGTCATACTTTTTAGGCACCACAAAACAATCAGCTAGTTTAGGTTGCACTGCACCTATAGATCACTCAATTAAAGTGGCACAATTTAAGTATATTGATACAGTAGAGGGCCTCCTCCGTGTAAAGGCTGTGACAGGATAAAGTTAAAAGTCCCACCCCTTCATCAGCAAATCACACAGCTAAAGGCAGACTTAATACTTAACTATTGAATACATCTATAGTGATGAACTGACCAATGTCTGTTTTTTCTGCTGGCGATGAAGGCAACGAATGGAACTGAATTTGAGTGTGAGGTTTTAAACACAGCACTGTAGAAACTGTAGTCGATCTGTGCTTTGACACTTTAACAGCAGTGTGGATCGCCCTATCATCTATCAAGAACTACACGGTGATTGTCCCTCACCGTCCCACTTCAAGTGATACTCCACTCACTATCTTTTGAGTATCAAACTCTCAGCATGCTGGGATTTTAAAGGTTAAGCCTGGTTGGATTATGTATTTTTCTTACAGTTAACAAATTCCACAAAAAGACCAAATCCAACAATGAACTGATCTTACTAACAAGTAATGTCTGTGTAGTCAAAGTCTGATATATCTCATTCCTCTGTGCCTTAAAGGCCCTGACACACCAAACTGACGGTCAGCCGTCGGCCAGTTTGGGTTCGTCAATGAGCGTCTATAGGCCTAGTTTTTGTGGTGTGTCCCACACCGTAGGCTCTAGTCTGCCAGTGTCGGAGGCTTTTCAGCATGTTGAAATCACTCTGATTGGCTGTTCAGCTTAAACGAATCAGTGCACGAGAAGAGAAACGGAAATGAGGAAAGCAAGCCAATGAGTTAAGTCAAGAGGACACACAGAAGGCTCTTCTCATTTTTCATCTTCATCTCATCTGATCATTCCAATACACAAATATTTTCACTGTGACATGGCCGTCTGGAATGAAGCTAAGTGGTGAGTGAGATTGGCGTGAAAATGGTCGGCAAACGCCGCTTTGTTTCATGTACGTATCATAACAACGGCTTGTATATCCTCAGTCCTCGGCCTTCTGGTTTCCCTTTTTGAATGGCAAATAGAGAACAACCACGACCTGCTGGTAAGGAGAGATATTTCATCTCAAGCAGCCGCAGAACGTACGTGGTAACTGGGCATTGGCTGTCGTCTTTGCAGTGTGTTCAAATGTAACTTGTCGGCCAAGACAAAGGCGATGTGAGAGCGACGCAAATTGCTTTCCTCACTTCCGTTTCTCTTCTCGTGCACGGATTCGCTCAAGCTGAACAGTCAATCAGATTGATTTCTCTCACCGACGGGCTCCGCCGCCGATTCAACATGCTGAATCGGCCGAAAAACCTGTGACAAGGGCAGACTAGAGCCGACGGTGCGGGACACACCGCAAAAAACTCGGCCGGCAGACACTCACCGACAGCCCCAAACTGTCCAACGTTTGACCGTCGGCTTGGTGTGTCAGGGCCTTTAGAGCTCCGACATGTGCCTTCATTACAACTAACATGGGCTCTGTAGTTTCATTTTGAGTCAATCCCACATACACCGTCCCACTGCTGTAAATACTCACTAGCACATCACAACAGCCACTGAATACAATCCCCACCAAATTAACAATTTACTCCTGTTAGAGAAACATTTGCTGAAAACTACAGTGCCCAGGAGAACCCTAACATCCCCCGTTTAATGCATGGCCTGGGACCTTTGTTGCATGTCATTCCCCATCTCTCTCTCCTCTTGTTTCCTGTCATTACTTTACTTTCTGGTATAATGTTAAAAAGCCATAAAAAGGCCCAAAACATGTATAAAAAATACTACAGTGCCCAGCTGATTGTGGCCTACAGCGTAGGGGAGTCAGAAAGTATTGAGAGACGGACTAACACACTGTTGGTTTTGGTCTTTTCATTTGTTTTTGTTTGGTTTTTTTATTCGTTAACAACAAAAAATATAGAAAATCTCCAGGTAAATGTAGTTTGCTCTTTTCCGCAGCACAGCGGCTTTCAGTCTAGCCAATGAGTGAGCTCCAATGGGGTGGTTCTGACCAATGAAAAAGCAGGCCGGGTCGTGCAAGAACACTGAGACTGAAGAAGAGTATTTGGCCATACTTTTGATGGATGGAAATATGACTGGAACCCACTGAGCATACGTACAGATGGACAGCAGAGAAGTGGGTTATGCTGCAGGATTGGTTTGAGAAGCTTCTGTGGAATCCAACATCAGTTCAATCTAATCAAATTCGCCGTTTAGGATCAAACTACAACCTTTTTTTACACCCATCTTTCAAGGCTCCGACGGGGAGGAGTGTTTCATACTTAAAAGACGCACGTTGGATAGAGCATCACTGTTAGTATATTTAAAGTGCCTTCCTGCTTTTGTGATGATCTCACTTTTTAAAACCACCCTTTCCTCTAAATCTATATTCCCTTATCTGATTTGATTTTGTGCTTTTGATTGTACTCGTTGTGACAGATGAGAACTCTGTTTAAACTCTCTTAAAAGCTATTTCACGGTAATAACTACCAAATACAAGTGGTCGAGAAAACACTGTGCAAGACCTGTGCTTGAAATGTGCATTTAGCTGCTACGCAAACTAAAATCTATGCAGCATGCTTTGTAGCATGTCCCCTTTAAACCGAGACTCTAGCACAAATGAATACTGTAATAAGCCCTCATGTCAAAGCAGAATACATAAATTAACACTGCTTCATGTGATTCCCTCATTCTTCCCATAGTTCCCTGCTCAGCCCATCATGCTGCACTGGCACTTATATAGAATCTATAATAATTTTCCCTTAAGTAAGGTCAAGACTTTGATCAAGTTAAAACAAATGATATGGCACAACAATATTGATTTTTTTGAAAGAAATACTTGCATTGAAAATAAAAGCATGGTGTAGGAAACCACAGCATGTTCCGTAGTCTAAGATTGTTAAAACTTTGTTCAGTATTCATATTTGTTCGTTCACTGTTCTAGTCCTGAAGGCACTTAATAACAAAAATGAATAAGAAAAAAACATCAAGAACAACACCAACAAAACATCCTTCCCTCTGAACCCCTTTCAGCCTTTTCCCCTAAACACTGCTGTGCTCAACACAGGTCTAACCCACCCCAGCACTCAGGCAACATTCCCATGAAAGTAGCCATTTTTATAGCCACTGTAGCCACTTTTTCTTTTGGAGTGACAAGCTCCCTCTTCTTCATCCGTGCCGAAGACACTTCACCTTAAGTAAAGGAACATCCTGCTCGCACCTGCAATCGGTCCTGGAGAGTCAGACAGCAGCTGGAGGCAGCAGAGGGGACAGAAGTCAGGGGAAGAGGAGAGGAGGGATCAGAGACGAGCATAAAACTCATCGTTGAGTTTTGTTAGCTCGTTGGCCTCTACCTCTTCATCCTCCTCCTCTTGGAGTGCGAGAGGAGCAGGCTGCACCTGGGAGGGCACTTGTGCAGCACAAGGCTCTGGGCCCAGTTCAGAGTGGGGAGGGAGGTGAAGGTCTGTGGCAGGGGACTGCCCGGGGAGGTGTGGAGGGTCCCTATATCCCTCCTCCTTCACCTCTGTGGACTTAGCTTGCCCAGGCTCGGGCCCTGCTCTTGAAGGCCTTACAGCACTTTGTGGTTGAGGAGGGAGTGTGGAAAGAGAGGAGGAAGGAGGAGTGGAAGAAGAGGGAGGAAGAGCTGCTGCCTGGGCAACAGATCCTGAAGTGTTTTTGGCTGTTGATGCCACGGACGAGGGTCCGACGCTGGCGCCCAGCTCCGTTCGATCTTGATATATACTTTCCCCACTTTTGGGGTACAGAAAGGTCCTCATTTGACCTTTGCCCTTAACATTCACTGTACCTCTATAGTCAAACTCTAAGCCCATGGCGCTGAGCACAACGTGGCTCTCCTCGCTCACCTGCACCCGACACTCCACCCCGGTGGAGTCCATGCGGCTGGCAATGTTGACCGTGTCTCCCCAGATGTCATAGAGCAGCTTAGTGGTGCCGATCACCCCCGCCGTCAGCGGCCCGTGGTTAAACCCGATACGGAGCTTGAAACCAAAACCCAACATGTTCTTGTTGAAGTCATCCAGGACGCCCATCATCTCCAGGGCAAAGTTGAAAAGTGCCCTCAGGTGAGTGTGTAGAGAGTCATCATCGTTCTCAGCCAACTCCCGGACGTTCAATCCGGATGCTGCCATGTAGGTGGCACCGATTGTCTTGATCTTTTCCACGCTTTTGAATTCGGGTTTACGAAGGAGCTCGTCAAAGTCTCCGATAAGCTCGTTGAGGACGCGGTAGCACTCTTTTCCTCCCTCGTAGCTCTCTTCATAGAACTCACTGAAGTTTACGATACTGGCAAAGATCACGCCCACACTGTCGTGGTTTTTGGAGTAGCTCTGGGTCACCTGAGGAAACAATGAAATGTGTTGAAATATTTTAAAATGTGCTTATATTTATAATGATAGTGACGATTAAATGGTTAAGATTTCCATCTTTCATCTGCTTCATTCAAGAAAAAATATTAAGAAGGATGTGTTTTGGGATTTCTGGACTACAAAACTGGTAAAAAAGTATATGTATTAAGCACTGTTCTGATAAGCTTCATAATTAAGTCGGATATTTTTGTTTCAACAACTAAAAAAACCTTGAGCTGGTCAGCAACATGGATGGGGATGATGTTGCCCAGTAACCACTCAGCCTGGTCTCGCATCGTCTGGATCTTGGAGCGGTGTTTGTCAGCCTCTACGTTGCCATGGTAATGGAGACGGTAGCTGACCTCGAACTCGCGGTTGAGGAACCAGACCAGGAGAAGAAGCAGGAAGAAGGCCAGGACAGCCTCTGGGACCAGAAGGTCAAGAGGTCTCGGAGGAGGTTCCGGAGTGACTGATGCTGAACCACCATCAACGGATGTGGAGATGTTCAGTCTGAGCGAGAAAACGGGGAGAACAGAAGAAAAGTAAGACGAAGGAACAGCAAACACAGGCACAGCAAAACAGGAAAATGATCAACAGGATAAAGAGGAGAGATGAAATAGAGGCTGGAGAATCCACTCAGACTTTTAAAAAACAGCTACCGGTGTTTCAACTTGCATTTCCTGGCCCAATTTGGTGTGAGGTGCTGTATGCTACATGTAGATGACAGGACATCATGAGGACATATTCCCATTGCAGCCTTAATAAAGTTTGATAACAGGATTTTTTTAGAATCAAGCCCTCAACATCAATGAGCTAGAGAGTACTGTAATCCTTGCAATTTTACACCAATGTTTAAATTCATCGTAGCGGAGGCAGAAATACTTGTTTCTCCACTGGCCTCAATAAATCATACCCAATACACTCACAACTAGTTGACTACCTGGCTACAATGATGTGCCCATACGTCCTTCTTTGACTGAAAACAACGTGCTTCTCTGGGGTTGTTGTCAAAAAGCATTGTGGGCGATGTGGGAAATCACTAACTGAAGCCGAACTAGATGAGAGATAAAATAATTTATTTATTAAATATTCCATCCAGTCATTTAAAGTAAAAGTCCAACTACTGAAACTGTATCATCTTCTTCATTTATAAAGCAACATTGAGTACATTACAGATGAAGCACTGAGAAGTTTAGTTTCTTATGTCGGATCATTTTTGATCTGAAGATGTACTTTAAACAATGTACACACCAGGGACGCTGGAGGTCAGTCAGAGGGGTGCTGAGAGAAAGTTAGTCTATATAATGACGTCATACTAAATGCTGCGCGGCATTCATGTTTTTTGCTTTAATTTGAAATGCCAGAATCATTTATATTTAATAGTACAACATTTTACACTATTTTCCAGGTCCCCCCTGGGTTTTCGGAGGGATTAGAAGCTGTGCAACAGTTGGGGTATGGGGAGTGGGGGGGCTTGGGGGTCCTCCCCGAAGAAAATTTGAAGGTTTTGACTTCTATGCAATTTTACATCATTTTGGACCATTATTGTTAGCTAACTATAGATAACGTCTGATCATGTAATTCTTCTATAATGTTTGCCCTCTAAAATCATATTCTGTGAATCAAGAGTAGATTAAAAAAACTGAACCTGGTTTCATCAGTGTGTAACATGACGCATTAGTAGACAACCAGTTCTGCCCCAGCATTCTAACAAAATGACTGCTAGATGATTCGCTCTCAAAAAGTTTGCTGCTTTTGCATTACGTGCACATTATATTAATAAATTAGGCTACAGCACCCTCGTTCTGTTTTTACACAGCGCAAAAACGTGCTGTATAGCAGGGAAAACCCTGATTATAGAGAAGAAAACTTGAATCTCAACACACTGTATGTCGAAACAGCCACAGCAACTACAAAGTCAACAACACGGAGCTAATGCATGAGAATTGAGGAGAGGAAGAGGGTGTGAGGCAGTGTATGGATGACCCATAACCAGGTTTATAATAATGCAGGACAGTGAGGATATGGCCATTTCATACAGGAAATGAACGAGGATCTACCGAAGCGCAATCACTCCGCGGAGGTTCATATGAGACAGTATTTTAACAATATATATCCCATATTTTAGTTTCCATTGCAGTTAAATAATAGGCCTATAGAAAAAAAACAAGGGGTGCTGCAGCACCACCAGCACCCCTACTTCCAGCACCTGTAACCAAAATATTACCTTAAGCTAATTACTTGAGCATTTGCAATTAGCACAGTTGTACATACTGTATAAGCATACTGAATGTAAGAAAGTTTTGAAGGGTTATTTGTGTCATGTTCCTTCCTGGTCAGCAGACTAATAAAAACTGATAAACACTTGAAGATCCTCTCATAAAATGATTCTGTTAGAACAGCAGCATGCTCAAGTATGATATAAGCAGAGTTTTTGTCCTGTAAGCCTTGAGAAGCGGCTGCCAATCAAAATGCTAACTGATAAGGAAAGGGGAGTCTTTTCCAGCACTCCTCTCCTCCTCAATAGTGTAGTCAGCTAACTTGTGGCTCTAATAAAAAATTCAAGCCAGCACGGGCTGTATGAGTCATTTCCACCACTAGTGACATTTAGCAACCATTACTCCTGGTGCACACAGGGGGAGACAGAGGAGGAGAGAGAGAGAGAGAGAGAGGAGGATAGGTGAATAAAGAGCAGGAAAGCGTGAGATTGAGTAAAAGCCAGAGAGAGCTGCAGTTATGAAAAATATAAAAGAGAGCCGTCGCCACTGTTGACCCTTCAAATGCCACTCATCCATCAAACCCCTCTGTTTCCACGGCGACACTCACCCATGAACTGGCAAGCTGTTATTACCGGAGCTGAAAAACGACAAGAGGGGTGTCAGTCAGGAGAAAGGACCGCGCAGACATGAACAAACATACATAATACAGATCGTATTAAACCCTCTTTACTGGCTGAAGAACAGGTAGATAGAGGTATGTAGTACCAAAACAGCTGGGTATGTACATATGAAATCTTGTATGAAGTCTTTGTAATTTAATAAAATGTGAGATGCCACGCTAAGTGCACCGTGGATAGTATAGCTACGCATGTTTGTGTATTTACAGCATGTGTATCTATTGACTTGGGCATGTGTGTACCGTATATTTGCATTTGGTATTTGTGCACGTGTGCAAATAACAAGTGCTCACCTGTACCTGTGCAAGGGGCTGTACAGCAACAGCAGCAGGGCGACACCTGTAGCAGTGGCCAGGACAGAGCGCATCCAAAAGCTTAGCTGACAGAAGTTACAATACTGGATGATGGCCAGGATGGTGGCGCAGCACAAGAACATGGTCACCTGGAGAAAAGGGGTTTGTCATTAAAGTGACTTAACAAAGCAACTAAGGACTATACTGTGAAAGCAAAACAGAACAAACACAATACATTTCAGCTTGTGACGCCCTTGTGTGTGTGTGTGTGTGTGTGTGTGTGTGTGTGTGTGTGTGTGTGTGTGTGTGTGTGTGTGTGTGTGAGTGTGTGTGTTGAGTAGGATAGGTAATTATGAGGTAAAATTAAATAAACGAAGGGTTCAACACAGTTCTGTATATCAGTTACGGCTGGCTATCACTGCCTTTCACCTGAATCAAAGAAAAAAAAACTTCCTTGATGTATTCATTATCCAACTGTGGTGACTCAAAACACAATATTGTGCGAGTGCAGTAATATTGGTTCATTGCTAAAATTTAGATGGCATTAAAGGGGACCTATTGTGCTTTTGTGCTTTTTCCCTTTCTTTTAGTGTGTTGTATAGTTTTTTGTGCATGTAAAAGGTCTGCAAAGTTACAAAGCCCAAAGTCCACGCCAAAAGGAGTTACTCTCCCCCACAGAAACACTGCTCCTGAACTGTCTGAAACGCCTCGCTTGAAGTCCCGCCTTTTCTTCCGTAACGTGGTGATGTCATCAAGTAACACATTTTGCCTGGTGGCTAGTTTGGCACGGCCTCAAACAAAGCTAGTTAAGAGCGGAGCTGGAGCGGAGTCCGAAGAGTTTGGTTTGGTTGACCAATCGTAACAGAGCGGGCCAGCTAGCCAATCAGAGCAGACTGGGCTTTTCGGGGAGGGGGCGGGGCTAGGAGCTCAAACAGAGCGTTTCAGACAGAGGGTGAAAAGAGGTGCTGCAGCACAGCCGGTATGAGAAAAAATAAAGCGTTTTTTGAACATTAAAGCATGTAAACATGTTCTAGTAGAAACCCAAAATACAAGTGTGCACCTGAAAATAAGCGTAATAGGTCCTCTTTAACAGTGTAAAATCTGTATTTCTGTCTAAAACAATTATTGCTTACGCTAACATGTGAGATAAATACTTGAAATCAGTTCTCTCATGTTACAACAACCAAGACTTTACCTTTAGATTTGTAGGTGTAATTTCTGTTTCAGTTTTTATTTTCTATAAATCGCAGAATAAGTTTTAATTAACTTTTTTCCAATTTTAGTTGTAGTTTTATTTGTATTGTCACAGGAATTTCTTAGGTAAGATTAAAAAGAAGGTTAAAACGTGTGTTTTCTTATGAAGACTGGTATCTATTTATGCACTTCAAATCCTGCACACTACCGATTATGAACTGCACAGCAGAAGACATGAAGACAGGGTGTTGTTCTTTAGGCATGTCAAAGTCAAACAGCAGATGACAAATAGAATACATTTTCCATACTTTGACTTTTACTATCCAGACTTAAGACATACTTGAGACATTAAACTGAGTGCAGAGGCTCCCATTTTTGTCTTTTTTGTACAGGGGGTCTTTAGGGGGAGATAGCAGGTCAACAGTAGATGTCACACAGAAGTGGTGTACATCATCTGAAAGCTGGGAGCCTGAAGATTTGAGATGCAGCTCAGCTCTGTGTGTCAAGTTGTTCAAGTCATAAATCAAGTCATAGTCATTCAAATTGATTTCGGAAGTGTATAAGGGCTTAGAACATTATGATGGAAGTATATGATGGCCATTCCCATGCTCACTTATGTCTCATAAGTTGTTGCAGCAATTTTTGGGTTGATATCATGTGTTACACAGATTTGCAATACATTTGTGCAAAACTTAACCATGTTTTACCACTTGAGAATTGATAAAAATTATCAATAATCCTTCGAAAATACCTCATTAAAGACCCCAACACCTTGAGGAACACCACAGAAAAAGCCATGTTGCGATTTGGAATAAAAAACTTTTGAAATGTGGAGATTTTTGCAAGAATTGCATTTTTCTGCAATTGGATTGCGAGTACTTCTGTTCTAGAAACTGCTCAGAACCCCCGTTACTGTCAATCTACATAGGAAAGCCATACACGTAAAGTTTCATGAGGCTGTGATTATCCTAGAGGTCACCACAGGTCATTTTATACAGTGAGGTCAAGTTTAAAAAAATGGCCTCACTTTATGAAATGGCTACTATGAGGACTAACATCATCACACATCAAAACAATTGGACTCATTGGATCCACAAGAGTCTCAGCCTTACAGTGATACCCAACTGATGTAATTCCAAGACTGTTTAGTTTAAGTGAAGGAGTTCAAGTACCTCGGGGTCTTGTTCGCGAGTGAGGGGACTATGGAGCGTGAGATTGTTCGGAGAATCGGAGCAGCGGGGGGGGTATTGCATTCGCTTTACCGCACCGTTGTGACGAAAAGAGAGCTGAGCCGGAAGGCAAAGCTCTCGATCTACCGGTCAATCTTCGTTCCTACTCTCACCTATGGTCATGAGGGCTGGGTCATGAACGAAAGAACGAGATCGCGGGTACAAGCGGCCGAAATGGGTTTTCTCAGGAGGGTGGCTGGCGTCTCCCTTAGAGATAGGGTGAGAACCTCAGTCATCCGTGAGGGACTCGGAGTAGAGTCGCTGCTCCGTTGCGTCGAAAGGAGCCAGGTGAGGTGGTTCGGGCATCA
>CAKAKR010065979.1:0-42103 GCA_916700685.1 Adelosebastes latens
TATATATATATACACATACACCAAACTTTAATCAGCCACAAAGTTGTTTGAGTCTAGGGAATCAACATGACTAAGAAAATGTTGCCAAATCAATGAAACTTGTCGGCTGACCCTTTAATAGTATAATACCGGATTTTCTCCAATTTAATAAAATATAACATGTTATCTCTGAGCCATTGTGCAAGAAGGTTTTGATTGGTTGCTGAGTGTGCCAGGAAAGAGAGCGTAGAAGAAGAAAAGGCGAGTCTTCTGTTGCCACAGTAACGGGACAATGAATGAATGAATGCCTTCTATCCGTTAAATATTTTATAGTTCACGTCTGCTTCTATCTGTTTAACTGAATTAACTGCCTGGTGGTTACCGGTAGAAGAGGACCGGGAGCCGCGACACACACCGGAGAACCAGAGGACCTGTAGAGGAGCAGCTAGCTAACGTTAGCCGAGCTCACCTGGTCTCAGGTTTCAGGTGAGGCCTGCACCTGTTTCATGTGTTGACAACCAAAACATTTAATGTATGTAGACCTAAAACAAATGGTTTTAGTTGTACCTGTGCTGTGACACTTTGTAAACCATCTTAGTTTAGCGTGTTAGCTTGGTAACATTAACTTATTAGCACAAAACAGCTGAGGAATGTCATTATTTGTAGCAGGTGTTTGGTAAGGCAGCATTGGACGCTTCAGCACGTTGCGACGATACGTCGACGTGGGCGCCATATTGGACCGGGCAAGACTGGCCTGTACGTTAAACGTATTTAACAGTTTTTCACCAAACTCTTTGGGAAATGAAAAAAAAAAAATCGTAATGTTAACTTAACGTTACTCCTCGTACATCATAAACGTTTGAATACAAAATGACTCATTGAAATTGGTTGAGAAATGTAGACGTTATAGTGCTTTTTATCCAGAAAAGAGGCACCCGGTCTCACGTTTGCGTACGATCCAGGAGTCAATGCAATGTCTATGTGTTTGTTTGGTAATAAACCAAAGTAGGCTATTGGACAAACTGAAATTTTGACTTGATTATGGCGTTAAATGGAAAGTCAGGGGATCACCAAAGTTATTACAATTCAGCCTGAGGGGGAATGTCTGAACCCAAGTTCATGGCAAACAATCTAATAGTTATTGAGAAATTAAACTGAAAAACATAAATATCAACCTCATGGTGGCGCTAGAGTAAAAGTTAGGGGATCACCAAATGTGGTAGGATTCATTCTGACCACCATGAATGTCTGAACGTTATCCAATTGAGATATTTCAGTCTGGAACAAAGTGGTGGACTGACACATTTCCATAGAGCTAATAAAAAAGTTTCCTTCACCGGATCAATAAAGTAATCGCATCAAACCTTTGCAGAGCTTGCTGTAGATTATGTACGTGTGTTGTTGATAAACTGCTGTCAGTCTTCAGATAAAGACGAAGCACCTGACTGAGCTCAGAGCTTTTATGATCATTATCAGGTGTTCACTGGTAGTTATTTCCATTAGAAAAGCCCTAACCTCTGAACATACCCGTGTGATGACGTACCCTTTTCCTTTTACCTAATATGGAGTTTTAATGGTGCTCTGATGGAAGTCTTTCATCATTACTGTAAATCAACATCAATGGAAAGTATATAGACATACCTGCAAACTCATCGCCGTTCAGTTTTAGGCTAAATTATTTTTGTTGGTGCCTCAAAAACATCCTTTAACAGGCAGCAGCACACAATGGAGATCTTTCATTTTCATTTTCATATAAAGCACAAACTTACAGAGTAAAAATCATTTGAAGACCAGTACTGTATGGTATATAAAGTTAATATATCTTGACACAGAAGCACATCTACAGAAAAGTGTCCATAAAAACACAAAACAATGTAATTTGAATGATGAACTTTTCAAATGTGAAAATGTGTCATCTGTAATTTCTGACAGGAAATGTCACCTTATATTCCATACACACGTCGTCTGTCTAAGCTTATATATTGTTTAGAAGAATATAGGTATATTAATTTCAGGCAGGACAACACTTAGCGTTAATAAGTGTCATAGTTTATCCGGAAGAACCGCATGACTCAGTCTCCACAGTCAAAAGACATCAGCTACATCTTTAAGAATATTTAAAAAGGAAAAATGCACAACTAAAATAAAAACTAGATCATCTAAATTTGTCTACATTTCACGTTGAAGTGAATATGATGGATTCCAACAAAGAGTGGACAACTGGATTTTGAGAAATTCTGTAAATTTCAAGAAAGAGTCATAGAGCTATATGAAGCTACTGTTTGTATTGTTATGTAATATTGATGAAGTTATTCTTGTTGTCATTGCTATGACCTTGACTGAGGTGGAGATTAATTGTATCTGAGTGATTTGCTGAACCTGCAGATAAGGATGGTGCACCTGACTATGACTCATGTTTTATTTTGCTACGTCTTAAAGGGATAGTTCGGGTGTTTTGAGGTGGGGTTGTATGATGTACTTCTCCATAGTCAGTGTATTACCTACAGTAGATGACGGAGCAAAACAATGTACTGCTGTGGACGGGACCGGCAGCAAAACCTATTTTAGCCACCTGAAAGAAAGGCTTACCAAAAAATAATCAATACCCGTTTAAGTGTACGCTATATTTAGAATATTTTCAACGCTTTATCTTGCCGTCAGACAGCCCTTTCCAATGGGGAACATAACTGAAGAGCATAGATAAGGTTAACTTTCAGTTCAGTTCTCCACCGGAAAATATTCTAAATATAGCATGCACTTAAACTGATATACATTTTTTAGGTGAGCCTTTCTTTTAGGTGTCTAAAATGCGTTTAGCTGCTGCCCCCGTCCAAAACAGTACATTGCTTTGCTCCCGTGCTGGTACTCGTGTCTGTTTCTCCAAACTTGGGATGCACCGACCGTCATCTACTGTAGGTAATACACTGACTATGGATAAATATGTCATACAACCCCAAAACACCTGAACTATCCCTTTAACAACCTTCACATGATCAGGGCTAATCTGCACATACCTGCACACATTGATGATTTTAACCAGTAACTATAGCCTCTGAATTAGAGGAGATTTAGTGTAGAAGAAAGAAATATACCATATTAATGTAACGCATACTGTTGGTCTATCTCTATAAATACTGTTCAACAAATCCACTTTTTTACTGACTGTTCTGTAATTGAAGCTCTTTTTTTTGCAGTTAGCTATGAAAATACGTGATATACTGTAGCACTCACTAACAAATGACACCAGACAAGACTAAAAAAGCTAGATGAAGTAACACAAAAGTAAGGAGGTATGTGTGCTGTAGAGTAGCATTCACAGGAACCTCAGATAAATGCTGCCCTGAAGGCTGAGAAAAAAAGCAGGTGAAGTTACTCGGTACAGTATAGGGTTATTTATATCTGTAGTCCAAAAAAACACTGTGGACTCTTGGACTGGACGGTTTAAATCCATGAACTCTTGATCTGCAGCTAAATGTGCTGTTGAACAAGAATGACACAGACCTTTAAGACGTGAACCAAATGAATCAAAGTTTAGAAAATATTTTGGTATATAGACAATGACAACAAATATGCCCTGTATTGTACTGTATTTTTGTAAAATCTATATATTATATGGAATATTATAACATTTGGTAACACTTCATTTTACAGGTCTGCAAATTTCATGGTAATTGGGTGATAATTAGCAAGTAACCTATTTAAAATTTCTTTGGAATTACTGCCAAATTACCCCAATATTTACCTCAAAATGTATCAAAAATTACTTTAATACTTTTTTTTTTACTTTATTAAACATTATTTAATAATTATATGCTAAAATAGCATATAATGGTTAAAATAGGGCCTTTAGGCTTGAGAAGCGGCTGTCCTTCATTGGAGGTGGAAAACTAATAGAAGACACTTCTGATCAGGCACAAATCTCACCATTGTGTGACTTATTCTTTACACAAATGTAACCTGGTAGCTGAGGTAATGATTCAGGGAGTTTTTTAAGAAATTTCAAATAAGTTATTTGCTAATTATTATCTATTTATCAGCAGACATGGAAATAAAGCATATCAATTAACTTTCTATTCTTTTCCTGGAAATATATTAAATAAATTACCAGCTATTGGGAAATACCGTAATATAATTATTAAATAATGTTTATAATAAAGTAATTTTCGATACATTTTGAGGTAAATATTGGGGTAATTTGGCAGAAATTTCAAATATGTTGCTTGCTAATTATCACTTAATTACCATGAAATTTGCAGACCTGTAAAATGAAGTGTTACCTAACATTTGACCAAAAGTAATAATGTCAATGTCACACAGAGTCATAATCACAAGGTACAACACCTAAAAAGGCACTGAGACTAAAGGGCAAATATAATATCTCCGTAATATCTGATGAGCTTGGTGCTTGAACATAAAAACAAGCATGTGATGCATTGACTAATCTTATCAGTGGTCATATGTGCTGTTAACTAGGTGGTCATATTTTCCCTCATGGGGGCAGATGGAAAAAATCCTGAGGGGGTTGAGCCACAGGGCGTGAGAACGGCCAGGTTTGAGCAGGTATATATGGAGGTGTACGTCGTCCTCTGACACCAGAGCGCTGCACAGGTTCACCTCGTCCGGATCCTAAAGCTTCGCAACATGAACTTCATCGGTGTGCTGTCCTGCCTCGGCATGGTGCTGGCTGCTGCTGCCGCCCAGGCACCAAAACCCTGTGGTGAGTATGGACACCCCTGTCGCTGACCATTTTTATTATATCAGTGTATTGTGTGTGAAGCTGGACTTAAAGTGAATTCAAGCAAAGTGAAGAAAGTTTTGACTGTAATCACAATTTGTACATGACGGAAATAGAAACAAAGTGGCTGTAAGAGCATCAAAAGAAAATAATTGGCATGAAAAATTCATATATAGGTTCACTTTCATAGTGTTCACTGAAATATATGAGCAACATCTGGGCATAAACTGTTAATGTTTTGTATTGTTTTTCAGGTTTTTTTCTATGAATTTATTTCATTTTTTTGCAGTTTAGTTGATTTTGTAAAATGTACATCTATTATTTTTTTCATTTAGTCAGTCAGTCAGTCAGTCATTTATATCAATTTATTTAGTTTTACAAGACATTGTAATACTGCTGCCTGTAACTGTTGATGGAATATCTTTTATATGTCTGAAACTTGACTTTGGGTTTAATCTAAATCAAAATGTATGACTATTTTTTGACAAATTATTTGTATTTACCAGCAAAAAGATAAAGTTTTATCCATCTTAATATCACCTCCAATCTCACAATACGTGGTACAGACAAGCCAAATCTCTAATTATAGACAAACCATGCTGTAAAAGTATTGCTTTGCCAACAGAGTTTATTTACCCAGTATGCTATAGATACACATCTTATTTCAGATCACTAAGAGGACTGATTTCTTAAACATTTTGATTTCTTCTTCACCAGTTGTTCCAGGGCTGATGAATGGAGGCTTCACTGTGGTGAGTCTGCTCGCATAAACTTTCCCCAGAGATATAATCTCTCCTGGATGGACCCACGTCAAGTGATCCCTGTCTTTCCCTTCACTCTCTGCTCTATGTCTCTCCTTCAGATGGATAGCAGCGGACTCTTCATGTCCGTAGGAAAAATGAGCTATGATGCTTTAGGTCAGAGGATGCGGGTTAGAAACTACGTGCTGGTCGGCAACCAGACCTCTTCTCTGGACCAGCTGATGCTTTTCAACCAGGTATGTAACCCTGGTGGAATTGTTTCTGCAAATACTTTTCAGGATTTGTTTAAATCTACATATAGTAGATACAGAGTGGCCTTTCCACCTTTGTTGTGAGACTGTCATGCAAATGGAAGCCTATTTGTTTCCAACTCATTTAATGCACTGAATCACTTTATTCAAACTGAAGATATAATTTAGTTTGAGGATTTGTAATTTTCGTTTCACTTTATTTCTATTTATTTATTTTGAACAAATAAGTAAAAAACAACAACAATAACAAATATGTAAACATATAGCAAAGAAATAATCAACATAAATAAATATTGCGTCCGAAAAGGAGTAGGAAGAAATATACATTTAATGGTTCTACTCCTTCTCCGTAACTCAAAAAATAACTCAATATTTATCATGTAAACTTTTATGGTAGCCTATAGGTTATTCCTTTTTTATTTCAGTTCCAATTTTGGTAATGAAGTGGTATTTTTCACCGGTTGTCCACGATAGGTCAGATAATCCTTTATTATATGTTGATGTAAAGGGTTACAGCAGCAGAAGGACCTGCGGTATCTCTCTTTCAAACACCGCGGGTGAAGCAGTCTGTCACTGAAGGAGCTATTTAAGAACGCACGGGGGGAAGCAGCGCCTTTTGTAGTCCATAAGGAACATTGTAGTTTCACTACAGCAGACCTGCATCACTAACATCCTCCGCCGACGCATCATAATTACGGAGCCTATAGTGAAAGTGCAGTCGGATTCTCTCAACACCACCGTTGTCTTTCTGAATTCTCCTTCACATCTTTCCTTGACCTCAAGACGTTTTCCATCGAGGTCAAGGAAAAGAGGTTAGGAAAAGACAATGGGATGTAATTTTTTTCCATTTCGACCGCAGCCATGGTCTTTCTTTGTCCTTTCAGAAAGTCTACTATGAGATCGACTGGAGCAAATTTTCTTGCAAGAAGAAAGCACTGGATACCACCTTCATTCCCATGCAAGTTCCCTCTGATGCTAAATTGATGGGTCAGGTTTTCATGGGCTCCTCTTCCTCCTGGGGAATGGGTGTGCTGGTCAACAACTGGTATGGAGAACTGCCACAGAACGGTAAGAGAAAACCAAGAAATCTGGTTTTATGTTGACAAGTCCTGAAGGGATGATAGCTACAGTGTACCATGTCACTGATGAGCCTGATTCTGGTGCTGTGATGAAAGGCTGTGACTGTGGCCGACCGCTTGCTACACAAATCCAGCCATCCATTGAAATTACTGGCCTGATGAGTGCACTACAATTGAAGATCAAAGCTTTAAATTCAAACATAATCTCAGATGTTTGACAGAATGTGGAAGAACAATTTATATTTATCACTCAGCTCTGGTATTTACACTCGATCACTTGTAATAAGATCATAACTTTGATGCAAAATTACTCAATCTGGCCTGAATGTGTATTCATTCAAAAGTACTTTTTTTTAAATTTCAGTTCAGTTTTTTTCACTTGCCTTCTGTGGTATCTAGCCATACAGCTAGTTTTGGTTTTATTTGTGTATTTTTCAGAGTTGTGTAAGGAATTACAAATTCAAATTCAGTCATTTTACCACTGAACCCAGTTAACCCTGCAACATTTTGAGAAGAGGGCTTGTTTGCTGTCTTGCCAGCAGCATATCAGTTTCATCTGTGTTCTGTAGAGAGGCCGGTGTTACATGACCTGACCCTGTCATCAGATGGTTTGTTTCACAGAACCATCTGAGAAGCCGTCATTGGAAACTGTTTGGAAAAGGGCAGGCACTTTAAAAAAAATACTTGGCAGGTGATTGGATGGACCATCTGTCAATCAAACTAACGAAAGCGAAACTAACTAAAGGCGAAAACACCGCCTTCAGTGCCGTACTTTGCTCTTCTTGCAATTAAGAAATACTCTTCAGTTCTGATATAACTGATGCCATTGCAACATCTACTGTAACCTCTTTAGGAGCGACTGTTGTTGTTTAGAACGAACAGTCACCTCTCCGTCATGCTATGGTCTATAAGCCACGGCCGTAGCTGCGGCATCTCCTCCTTCTGGACACTGATTGGTTCGTAGTCTGGCGAGCTGAACACAAAATGCACTACTTGCCAAGATGTATTTTTGTGTGGCATCTGATTCCGCAATTCTCGCGTGATCTTGTGACATCGCGAAAATCCATATTGTGTAACTTAATTAGCCTTTTCCCTTTATCTTAACCTGAACCAGCTTCACGTACCTTCTGAACACTTCCCAGGGGTTTCCTGGTGGCTAGCTAACCAGCTAAGAATAATAATAAACTAGAATGGCACTTGGAGAGCGCAGACCTCCTCCAAGGTGCCCGAGTACGATTGCCCCCCCTCTCCGTTCAGCTTGCGCCATCATCCACGTGTATTTTTGTTTATGTTGAGATCAGCTGTACGTAGTGTAGCATCGAAAAAACACTTCATTCAAACTGGACAGAAACAAAATAAAGCTCACCTAAACCGTCGTCGTTACTCTTTCCAACAATCACAAAGTGTGCTTTGGTCGAATTCAACTGTAATTTCACCGAGTTTAATGTGAAAAAACGCAGAATCTACAGGTGTCCCCATCCCCCACTCTCTCTCTGAAGGAAAGAGGCGGGGTCATGCGTCATCAACGCGTCATCAGTTACACTGCGCATGTGTTATACCTAGAGGTCTTAATGTTCTGGCTGATCGGAATCTGTAAAACAATTCCTGAATCCGGATCACGGATCACCACCAAAATCGAATATATTGTTCATTGTGTGACACCCCACCCCTCCAAAAAATTCAAATTCATTCAAATCCATTGCGGACTTTTAGAGTAATCCTGCTAACAGACAAACCAACAAACCAACAAACTAACACCAGTGAAAACAACCTTATTACCTCCTTCCTACGCCTTCGGCCTTGGCGGAGGTAATAGGACAACTTCGGAAATTCAGTTAGGACTGTAGTTGAGGGTGCTGTGTGTGGTCACAGAGATAGCTGCCCATTAAACTAGAATTTCACCTTTTTTTTCCAACATGTTAAAAATGAGATGTGGTTGCAGTAGCTGCGGAAATGTTAGAAGACACTTTTGAAGCTGCAGAGCTGAGTAATGAAAAGTACTTTAAAGAGGACCTATTATGCTTTTGTGCTTTTTCCCTTTCCTTTAATGTGTTATATAGTTTTTTGTGCCTGCAAGGTCTGCAAAGTTAAAATATTGAGTTATGATTGGCTGATGGCCATGTTTGAGATGACATCATTAATGTAGTTCATTTTTTAAATAGGACCTATGATGCTTTTGTGTTTTTTCCCCTCTCCTTTAGTGTGTTATATACAGTAGTTTTTTTTTGTGCATGTAAAAGGTCTGCAAAGTTACAAAGCCCAAAGTCCACGCCAAAGGGAGTTACTCTCCCCCACAGAAACACTGCTCCTGTACTGCCTGGAATACCTCGCTTGAAGTCCCGCCTCTTCTTCCGTAACGTGGTGATGTCACCAAGTAACACATTTTGGCTAGCGGCTAGTTTGGCACGCCCTCAAACAAAGCTGGTTTGATTGGAGCTTGACTGGAGTCCGAAGAGTTGGCTCGGTTGACCAATCAGAGCAGACTGGGCTTTTCGGTGCCCCGCTGTTGCCTGGCAAAGGTAGCGGCGGCAGCGGCACGGAGGTCCCCGGGGGCCGCCGGTACAATAACCTCTTATTTTGAGGTTAATAAAATGTACCCGAATTCACGAATATGTAGGATATTACTTCTGACATTCCTGTAATATTACGTCACAACGGCTGCTGTATTAGCCATGTGTTTACTACGTGTTTATTTGCATATAGAGCGGGGAAGTGAGATCTGATCACAAGTGGTCACTCAAGACGCATGTGGAGACGCATTCTAATGCCAGGTGTGAACAGACGTGCTTAAAGCTGTCCACTTGTGTTTGGATCACTCAGGACGCATGTTAATGCCAGGTCTGAACAGGGCCGGAGGGTGAAAAGAGGCGATGCAGCACAGCCGGTATGAGAAATGACTTTATTAAAGCATGTAAACATGTTCCAGTAGAAACCCAAAATACAAGTATGCACCTGAAAAAAGCATAATAGGTCCTATTTAATAAACTGTGACTAATAACCTTTACTGTTGAATAAATAGTACATGCATATCTAAGAGTCGTTTAAATCAGAACCTCTGAAAATAAAACCAAAACTATCCTCATGGCAAAATACCTGGTAAGTAAACAAAATGCTTTTTGTAATTTCTGTGACCCAACCGTTTAAATGCTGCTATGAGATATTTTCTTTGTGTAAAACATGTTGTGCAAGTGAGGAAGAGGAAATTCCTTCTTGTATGACTGTAAAAAAAATGGTGACTGTTTTGTGCAGTTGTTAGATCCTCACATGTGACTTTTGCTTCATGTCATCAGGCCAGTATTCGACTGTCTTCAGTGAGATTGGCTGCATCCCTATGACCGTGTCTGTCTACACTCCAGCGACCGGATGGATCACACTCAGGTGAGAATCTGAGCTGACAGGAGCATAGAAACAGCGAACTAACAAACACCACCATTCAAAACAATGCTACTCTTCATATTAACTTATCTGTCAACACTCAGTGAACCCTCAACATTTCTCCTTTAGTAGCTTTAAGTCTTCATCTTATTCCAAACTGTCTATCAGTATCATACACTGTATTATTATAATTATAGAACATAAAATAAGATGAAATACGAGTCAATTTATTTATTGAGCACACTTTTATACAACTGTTGACTAAAGTGCTTTACAGAGAGATGACAGTTAGTCAGATAAAAGTGTGTTGCATAAAAGTCTAAAAACAAAACGGACATAAATCTCAGAGAACTAATACATAATAAAAGCAGTGTGCACAGTCACGCCTTCATGATAACTATCAAAGCTAAAGAAAAGAGATGGTTGTGAAGATATTAATGAAATATATTTTAAATATTCTAAAACAAAATAAATGTTTTGAACCCCCATAGCCGTACTGTACAACAACAAACTGTTCCCCTCAACTCTTTTCAGTCCAGGAGAATTCAGTCTGGACATGTTGGCCACAGTTTGTAATCATATCTGATTTTTACACATTATTTCTGGCCCTGAACCACAGTTTTAAGACATCAATGTGCCAACATGGTCCACACTGTGCTGTGTGCAGCTCTTCCTCGAACACAATGTCCCGTTCTTGTTCCATCTGTGAACATCACGTCAGTAACGATTCTCAAAAAGTAAATTTTTTTGTAACATTTCAGCACCTACAACTGGGTATTGGGCAACACAGACCCCATGGACTACAGTCCTCCTTTCTTCTGTGCCAAGTCTAAACTTGAGAAGACGGAGACGCCAGAGACCTTCTTTACTGCCCTGCAGTCTGTGGCCATGAAGACCAAGAAAAAGGAGTAAACATCTGGAGCAACTCCCCAAGATAACCAACATCAGCAGAGCTAAATTTGACCCCAATGCTATTTAGATTAACATGATTTCCAGTGTTGTTTAACCTGTCACAGGGATGTATGTGAAATCATTTAATACGCTCTTGACACGGTAAAATAGAATGAGCAAATCCAGACTAAGAGTGAAAATTAGGGGTGCACATGAACTAAGTAAAGGAGACCTTTCAATAACAGCTTATGTAGCTACATTCCTGCTATGTTTTCTATCTCTGTCATCCTCTTCAATAAAACCAATTCAAAGCATTGAATAAGACTGTACTTACTCAGAGTTGGGTGCTTGAATGGATGAGTGAATAAGACAGCAGAAATAACTGGGAAAAACAAATAGGACATAGAACAGTACGAAAGAAAATAAATGTTAACAGTGAAATGTAAATGTTTAATCCATACAAACTAGGGGTGTAAGAAAATATCGCGATACACATGAGTATGGCGATATTATGTTGTGCAATACTCTATCGATTCGATCAATTTTTAATTAACCTTTTAAAAATACGACCTAATCGGTGATGTTCATCACTACAAAATAAAACCATACAAGTACTTTGTGTAACATAGCCTGAGTACATGTCTCACAGATGTTTTCAAAGATCATATTTTGTTCATATTTATGTTCACAAGAGTTGCTCCTGTTAAGTTTAGATGACCGTTTGTCTCTGTTTAAATGTAGGAAACTGCAGTACTTACGGTCAAACAGCAGATGGAGGCAGCATTGCTCTTATCTCAGCGGTCCCTGCCTTGATGCATTTGCCTAATTTGTTACTTAATTTCAATGTTTACTGAAAAAAATTAAGTTAATAAACCTAGATCAGTTGCTCAAATACCCCTAGGAGGTAACACTTTATTTGAACCCCCTTTTTTAGCATTAAGAAGGATATAAATAATATGACACACTATAATGTAGTTGTAAACTGAGATGAGCAATGTCAACAACTACCTCCTCCCGTCAGGCCGGATGCTTCATGGAAGTTATAATTGTATTAACCTTCTGAGACCCACAACTGACCCGTTTTTGTCTTTTCCAGGGGGGTACAGGGGGTCTTTAGGGGGAGATAGCAGGTCAACAGTAGATGTCACATAGAAGTGGTGTACATCATCTGAAAGCTGGAAACCTGAAGATTCATTTGAGATGCAGCTCAGCACTGTGTGTCAAGTTGTTCTAGTCACAAATCAGAAATAAACATGAATTAATTATTATTTATTATTATTTATTATATTCAAATATATTGTACAAGTGTATCAGGGTTTAGAACATTATGATAGAAGTATATGATGGTCATCCCTATGCTCTATTATGTCTCATAAATTGTTGCAGCAATTTTTGGGTTGATACCATTTGTTACACAGATTTGGTGCTAAATTTAACAATTTTTTACCCCTCAAGAATTGATAAAAATGATCAATAATACCTCCAAAATACCACATTAAGACACCAAGACCTTGAGGAACACCATAGAAAAAGCCATGCTGTGATTTGGGATCAAAAACTTTTTTGAGATTTGGAGATTTCTGCAAGAACTGCATTTTTCGGCGATTGGATGGCGAGCACTTCTGTTGTTTAAACTGCTCAGAAACCCCCTTACTGTCAATCTAGCTAGGAAAGCCATCCATCCTCTGAATGCTCTAGGTCTGTAGTTTGTGGCTGTAAAGTTTCATTAGGCTGTGATTATCCTAGAGGTCACCACAGGTCATTTTATACACTGAGGTCAAGTTTAAAAAAATGGTAGAATGAAATGTCTACTATAGGGACGAACATCATCACACATTAATACAGTTTGGCTCATTGGATCCACAAGAGTCTCAGCTTTACAGTGATACCCAATTTATGTAATTCAAGACTGTTTATGGACCCCCTAAAGCAGAAATATTCAAACACATAATTTTAGAATAGGCGAAAATAACACATTTATACTGCATGAATAAAACTGGGCATGTCTGTAAAGGGGAGACTCGTGGGTACCCATAGAACCCATTTTCATTTACATATCTTGAGGTCAGAGGTCAAGGGACCCCTTTGAAAATGGCCATGCCAGTTTTTCCTCGCTAAAATGTAGCCCAACTTTGGAGTATATTTAGCTTCTTTCCCGACATGGTAGCATGTAGGGATGTTAATAATTAACCGTTAACCGACATTGAGCATTTTAACCGATTAACGCTATCGTTAAAACAGTTAAAAAAAATGATAATATTTAATTAAAAAGCTGAGAAAAAAAACTTGTCACTTAAAGGAGAAAAGCTGGTCCACCTTAAGAGAGTCTGAGCCGGCGTTACAGATACAGGAAGTTGGCTCCCGTCTATAGCTCGCTTGAGCGGAGGAGTTGTAGCATTTATTCACCGACAAATAAACTGTACACACACCTACGTTCACAGCTATAACGCCACCGACAACACACACATGGTTTGTCGGTAACTCGCTGAAGTTACACACATACGGTCGTATGTGTGTGACAGTGGTGAGCTGTAAGCTACCAGCAGAGCTGCAGATGCTAACGAAGCACAAACACACACACTGTTTGTCGGACAATCGCTAAAGTGAATCCGGGCAGACAGAGTGTCGTTACGCCGGGCAGACACACAGCTGACAACCTGCTAAACTAAACTAAATGTGCGGTGGAGACTTTTACTGGGAAAATGGCTGCATGTCCGTGGCACCATGGCGAACTGGGGACTGTCTGTTGTGCTCATACACTGCAGCTGGCGCAGCGCTGCATGCGAGGCAAAAAACGGTTAATAATCGGTTAATGAGGGTCGGTTATCGGTTAAGAAACTTTTTAAAATTAGCATCCCTAGTAGCCTGACATGTTAACAAATACATAAATAAACACTTGCCCTTATGTCTGTTTACAGCTACATTAGTGAGTCATTAACAATTTATTAAGTATATACAGATTAGAAATGCTAAATTTTGGGGTTGAAGTAAAGTGTTACCCAGAAGGCAGCATGTGACTTGTACTTGAGGTTAAGTGATTAAACGGATACCAACATGATAACTGAACTAAGTGAAACATCAGTTTGCATACAGTTGGAGTTGATCTGCTATACAAGACACTTTACACATATAAAGGGAACAGCCATCCATTTAAAAGTTATCCTTTTTTCTTCCATCTTTGAATCTATTTGAAAACTTCTTGAGTGGCTGAATCACTCTGCTGTGTCTTCTTACAATAAAAGGATGACTAACCCATTGAACATTAATAAATAGAGCATCACTTTTTAACATTAGAGGTTTTTAACACTTCGTCTCTCCTTCAGGCATTTTGTGAGTCATCTTCTAATAATGAACATCAAGGTGCATGAAGTTGGCTACCTAACCCCGCCGTCAAAAATTACTCATGTGTCCTGTGTGATTAAAGTGATGTGAGACTGCTCTGGAAGCATTAGCAGCAATAATAGCCTTGCTAGTCTGTTCAATTATCAGTCTAATAATTATCTAAGCATGCTGGGACTTTGGCGTAGGCCCGCGCAGGAAGAGACGGGGTAGAGTGTTAAGTCCCTGTTGTGATAGGGAAATTACATTGTTAAAGTCAGTTCTACCTTCCAATTTTACCAGATTTAACTGAGCCAAAATGTTAAAGTGGGAGACGCTGTATGCAGATTTGTTAATTTTGTGCCTGACTGCCACTCAATGACAAAGTCAGTGGAAAATCAAGGCAATTTCAAACCTTGTCGCCTTGAAAGTGTCACAGGTTCAGGCCTAAAATAAAGCTCATTCAGCAATGGAAACAGCAAAGAACACAGAAGTAAACATGGCACATTGAACATATATGTTTACTGTACAAAAGTGATTTTGTTGACAGTGAGTCAGTACTAAGCTGCACTTTGCATGGAGTTGCTGACAACCACAGAGGAGATTTTAACCCAACTATAAACCTGACGGATTTTAGTCCGTTGGATTGACCCTCCGACAATTTAGCCAAAGAAATACTGTACTGACCAGATTCTTGAAATGTTCTAGTATTCATGGTACCAGAGGACTAATTCTGTTATTGGTGATCCTCCACACCTTCCCTCTAGCACCACCAATGAGCTTGTAGGTTTGGGCGATGATGAGCGGCCACCATTAGCCAAACAACCGACGATTGCTGATATATTTGCGCAGCTTTTCTCCTTTAAGTGACAAGCAGCTCCTCTGAGTTTTGCTCAGCTTTTTAATTAATTTTCAATATTTCCTTTAACTGTTTAACCGATAGCATTAATCGGTTAAAATTCTTAATGTCGGTTAACGGTTTAACGGCTAATTATTAACATCCCTAGCTAACATAATGATGTTTAGCAGGTAAAGTTTTAGCTCTTAATGTTGCTAATTTTGCTCTCGAAGTGCACCAGATTGAAGCATTTAACTTTAAAATGTAACTAACAAAGGGGTAGGGTGAATATTTCTGTATTTTTTCATATTGCAATATATATAACGGAAAAAAATATTGCAATGTCAGTTTTTTCCAACATTGTGCAGCCCTAATTTGTACATTGAAAACAGTGCTCTGTTTATTTTAATGTGAAAGTGCTGTAATAATTTGTTGTCGTTAAAATCAAATAATAGTTGTGATGAATAATCGTGATCTCGATATTGATCAAAATAATCGTGATCAGCATTTTGGCCATAATCGTGCAGATCTAGCGTGACATGAGATTTTCAGGTCTTTTGATAACGCCTCGATATTATGAAACTGCCACATGAACCAGTGTCTGTTTATTAACCTTCAAGAGAAATCCGTTATTTCACTCGTTCTGATGGGTTAACTTTCTGCTCTGAGCAGCATGTACCAGGTAAGAAAAAAAAACATCAGTAAATGCATGCACGGACCCACTCATTCACCCACCACACACGCAACAAATGCCTCAAACACCTCTTTTATCTCTACTTGGTGTACTTATTGAGTGCTCATCCAGCCTGATCAAAGAGCCCTAATTACAAGCATTAGTGAGTGACGACTCCACTGAGTGGGTACTACACATACCAATAAGACTGCATGCAAAGTTACAGGTTTTTAATGTGTGTGCATGAGAATGTGTGTGTGGGTGTGTGTCAGCTGCAGTGTACGTTTGAATGTGCACGTGATGCAGCGGCAGTGTTAGTCACTTACACCCCGCTATTCAGCAGAGGATGATGGACGTCGGAGGGTCAGCCACCAATTATCCTCTTTACTCTGGTGGGAGAGGCTGGCCTTTCTCTCCATGTGCCTCCATCTCCTCCCCTCTTTCTTTGTCTTTCTTTTGTCATTCATGTTCTCATCTCTCTCTCTCAATATGTTTATATGTTAGGAAGAAAAGGAACATAATAAACTGTTGTTATTTGTGGAGCAGATTTGACTGTTTATAGGCCCATATAAATAAAAAGGGTAAATTCAGAGCAGTTTTAACTCGACTGAAGTGTGTACAAGGTCACACAAAGTCATTTAGGGAAAAGATGTCTTATATTATTTTATAATTATGTAATTGTATTGGCGTAGTCACTGCCTTTCTGATCCGACCCCAATAGATGTTGTGTTACTCTGTACACACAACATCTGTTGCATGTCCGTCCGTCCTGTGAGAGGGATCCCTCCTCAGTTGCTCTTCCTGAGGCTCTGTTCAGACCTGGTATTAACATGCGTCCTCAGTGATCAGAGGCATTGAGATCGGATCTTTCAGACCACATTCAGAGGTGATCTGGGCCACATATAGACACATTCTCTGAGCAATGTGTCCTGGGCCACATTAAGGACCGCCTACTCAACTGACGTCCCGCTGGGATCTCACTGCGCACCTCTTGTGAGTAGACAGGCAGACGTGAGCGTTTGTCTGCCTCGCGGCATGGAAGCGTCCTCCGTGCTCTACTGTATCCTGTCGGTACAACTTTATTTTATTAAAATATATCTATAGGCTACAGACTATCAGACAAGGCACGCAAGGTGCATTATTATCACCATGGATGTATAAAGAGAACTGAATACAGGAGGCGGGGCCCCGTTCATTCCTATGAAAGTTGCTCAGTGGCGCATGATGCCAAAATGGCTCGACTTCGATCTGGAAAAGTACCCAGATCTTCCGGCGATCTTCCGCATCCATTGGGACCATGGAACATGCGCAGTAGCGTCCGCTCAGTCACATGACTCGGTCACGGGGTCCCAACGTCGCGCCGTCGTCACGGCTTGCGATGTCATCACGGTCTGGGTCTCATTCACATGAACGGAGGAAGGGAAATAACTCTGGATTCAGCTATTAGTGCGTTTTACAACTTTTAGGACCTAATGATTTAAATAAGGGCTATTCAAGTGTTCGTACTGAGTTGATTTACCTAAAAAAAAATTAGTTTGGCCACTACGAAAATTGGGATCGACAACCGGCGCTCTTCCTGGGGGCTTGGTGGAGACTCATTCTAATGCCAGGTCTGAACAGACGTACTTAAAGCTTGTCTACTTGTGTTCGGATCACTGAGGACGCATTGTAATGCCAGGTTATGAACAGGGCCAGAGGTTTCTTCCATTATTTTCCAGGTCAAAAGGGTTAGTTTTTCCACATCCACTGTGAGGGTCATAAAGGACAGATGGTGTCATTTGTTGTACAGATTGTAAATCTTTGTCATTCGTGATATTGGGCTGTACAAATAAAATTTACTTGACTTGACCCAACCCCCCCCCATATCCCAGAGGAGGTTAAATTATTGCCATAGAGTTCGTCTTCAATCAATATTCTTATCTATCTGCAAAAAAAACCGAATAAGCATATTTCCCCAAATGTCAAATGTTTGCTTTAAGTGATAATAAGACAGTCGTTACCAACCATTTGGGCGTGAGACCCCTTAAAACTTAGCAATGTCTATTTGCCACCGTTGGCATCACTGGTTGCATACATCTACTGGTTATGACCAGTTCAACCAAAGAGTGATTTTGTTTTCCTTGTTTTACTTGAATCTTTTTATAGGTACAACTATCTATTGATTGGCTAGTATGAAAATAAATAAATATTTAGCTGCAGCTGAAAGCAGCTTGTTTATGACGCCACGTAACCGCTGTGTTGTTTTATGTTCCAAACAATGTTTGGCTTTTAATGTGAAAATGTAAAGAATAATTAACTGCAATAAGAAAATAAATTGGAAAAATTATCTGTTCAGTGCTTTTTATGGAAAACAAAAAAGATAAATCACCTTAAAAAAGAAGGCATTGATTTATATTTGGGGTGTTTTTTAAACTATATACTGCATATATAATGGGATTAGCATGATTAGATAGTTTGTACTTAAAGAGCATGCTTGAGTTGAATTTGCCTCATCATCTTTATCATCATCTTCTTCATTTCATATTTTTTTGTACTTTTATTGCAGTATTTTATAAAAGCAGGATGGAGGAATGAGGAGGGACCTTCTCTGTGAATGACGTTTTTTTAATAAACTATTACGGTACTGTAAGCAACTGCTCTTGAATGCTGTCCTGCTAAATTATGTGAAATTTACATTGTTATTCTATAGGAGACAAAAAGCAGAAGTTAATGGGCAATAACGCACTTTATGACTCCGCTGAGTGGCTCATTCTGTGATATACGCTTGTTTAAACAGACTCAAACATGCTGGCACAGCATATGGCCATGAATGTGTTTATGTACATACACATGCAGAATCCCAGACATGACATAAAAGGAACATCATTATTCAATTTGGGTCACATGAACACTTACATAAATGGGTGAAACGGGTACATAATGTATTGGTCACACACGGCTATGGCGACCGGATGTGGAAATGAGGTGTGAAAGCCATAGGTGAAGATTGGAGGGCACAAATAGAGGAAACCA
Organism: Adelosebastes latens; assembly: GCA_916700685.1. Taxonomy (NCBI): domain Eukaryota; kingdom Metazoa; phylum Chordata; class Actinopteri; order Perciformes; family Sebastidae; genus Adelosebastes; species Adelosebastes latens. Next base: position 18,913 of record CAKAKR010065979.1, read on the forward strand.
TGCCATTAGTCTTTTTTTTCATATCTGTCTCCGTTAATTAGCATTACTTATACTCGCTGACAGGGTACAAAATGTCCAGCCAGTCCCCCAGAGAAAACATATTGTTCCCTTTTCCACAATTATCCAAGAAAATCTCCCCACATGGGTACCCCATCTGAGCCTGTTGCCTTCTCACAGAGGGTGACTTTTAGCAAAAAGTTCAACAGGATTAAAAACAGCTTTTCCCAAAGCGTATGATTATATTCAGCCATAGGCAAAACATGTTGACAGAGGGTTTTAAACTAATTACAAGCCTGTTTTGAGGTCTGTCTCCTAAGCTATGCCAGCTCTACATATAGATATTGATGACATAGTAATACAGATGAAGTCACTGCAGCAGCATAATCTACATGCTCTCCAAAGCTGCTTCACTTTTGTTGCATCCTTAAAGGGACTGTTTGTAACTTTTTACAGGTACAAATCTACCGGGTCGGGATCCCATGCGCGCTCGCATATGCGCGCTCGCGTGTGGCCGGAGGCTCTGCTCCTCTGCCTGCTTGCCTTCAGTCACACACCGTGCGCGTTCTCACTGTCTCGCTCCACCTCTAGACGTGGATGCGCGCTCACTACACACTGCAGAAGAGTTAGTTTAGCTCTGAGAATATCTAGTGAATGTACATTGGACGTTCGTGCAGAAATAAATGCTGCAGCTCCTCCAGACCAACGGAGGTTTCCCGTGTCTTGTGAAGTGACGGGGCTCCGCAGCGAGTAACGTTATCGTCTCCGACCGGGTGCCGGTGTCTTCCCTGCGGGCGCAGTCGGGAGGCGATAACGTTTCTCTTCCTGCTTCAGCCCCGGCACCGACCCACTTTTCCTGCTTCAACCCCGGAGGCTGAAGCAGGAAAAGCCAACACTAGTATCAGCAGTGATTCATGGAGAGACCTTCGTCTGGTCAGCTAACATTACTGCCAAGTAGGTAAAATATAGAGTGATATTGTGGTTTTAGCTGACGTGTGTCGCCTCACTGTGTTGACCGATGCTCGTTCATGTCTATTTAGAGCGAGCAAGCACGAGCCCGACGCTGACTTTTGTTGAGGTAACGGGCACAGGTGTCGCTGTTAACAAGCATTGCTGAAAGTTACAAATAGTCCCTTTAACTGAATGTTTGATAAATCTTGAATTTTTTTGCCTAAATTGTAAGGGATGTTCTTCTAACTGAGTTTTGTTTTGACACTAATTGCTTGTAATGTATAAGGCCTGACAAAAAAAATATTACAAGTATTTGTGTTATTTTCATTTTGCCATAATGAAGCCATACGAAAGGCTCAAACTTCTCTCAGAATAGAACAATAGGCCTCCATGTAGATGTTGCAATACTGTGGGTTTATATTGCAAGTCACACAATAGATTTAGAATTGACATTAATCTGTAGAATTGCTTTTTTGTCCTTGATACCTTTCAGCCACCAGGACGCACCTTTTTTTGCCATCATTGTTGTCTGTCTAACTGTGCATCACAAACAAAACACAGCCTCAGACTTTAAAATCAGGCTGGCTCAAGTTAGGTTAAAGGAAAAATATGGTTTAGCACAACTTGGGACTTATTTTTGTTGCTCCAGCCATCAGTTCTGTTGGTCATACATGTTGTAAACAAGATGGCAGTTTATGAATTGTTCGTCTCTTGATTTGCACGCCCAGCTAAGACAATTGTGTGTATGTACTGTATGTATAAATATTGCTTAGCAAATGACAAATTGAACCATGCGCTGACTACAATGGAGCACGTCATCATATGTCGGTAGGAGGAGAGCTAGTTAGCTGTTAGCAGCCGGTGGGAGTCCTACGGTGAGTTTGGCTAACAGAGCTAACAGCTAACAGAACTAAACACACATCAGGACTGACAGTCGGGGATTCAAACAACTTGCAATAACAATGGTGTCTCAGTAGGTGCGTGGAAAGATTGGTCGCGTTGCCGTTGTGTTTTATCTGGTCTTTGCATATTCTGCAAACAATAAGCGATTTATCAAGAACATCTCCCATTTTTGCAAAAGCCAAAATGTATCCACACGCTGGACCTCAAAAGCGGCTTTAAAATCTCTCGCTCGTCTGGCTCTTCCACGCCATCAGCCATGCTTCATTTTGTTGTCGTTTTTCTGAGATTGCCGCTGCTGGCGCATGTCGATGACGTCATACACAGGGAGAGTGAACCGGAGTGACGTTTCACTTTTTTTTTTTATATTAAAAGTGCTAAAAAATACATCCATATAACATTTGTTGTGCTTAAATACAAGGAACAAATTCTTAGTATCGATACAATAGATTATTTACATTGCAAATCAATTTTAGATCGATATACGTCCCCTGTGAAGGACAACTTCTCGAGTACCTATCGATGTAGTTGGACCGTAGGAATATAAATCGATACATAGTAGATGAATCGTGAACACACGGAGCTGGTGCAGACAGCTGTATAAAGCCTTCAAAGACTTTCTCCTCATAGAGAATTTCACACAAGCATTTGAGATTCACAGTGAGGGAATGGGTCACCCAACCCTCATTTACAGCCCGAGTCTGATTACATGGCTTTATGGGCCCCTGGTCCTGACCTTTCCTCTTTAATAGATGGGCATGCCGGAACCGGCAGAGGATACAAACAAGGCCCCCCGAAATGAATAGTCTAATTGATTTGTGTGGTAGAGTCATCATCAGCTATAGGTACAAAAAGAGAGGCAAATGTGCAATTGCCCACTGCAGGTCCGGAGAGGTCTGCTCTAATTCTCTAATTACTTGTGTGTCTCAGAGTGTGTATGTGCCCGGGCATAGCAGCCACGGAAATGGAAAAACACCCACTACACTGCTGACACTAATTCATAACCCTCTACATGCAATATAATGCTCCAGAGGCTTTCATCTCCGACCTAAACATTAGTAATGAAACAGATTTTGCACTTGTTGAAAGTCCACGCTGGTATTTTGCTCCTCATTTTAAAAGGTCACTCAGCCGCAGCGATATACCCAAAGTCATTTGAACTAAACTCACTCTCGATAAGCCATTAGAAAGGTTACAGCAACATTTTAGGCAGGTTGAGCCATCAGGCAAGAAGGTAATAATGTTTGATATGGTAATGAGAGACTGCAATTTGTAAAGTGCAGGTTACTTCAAAAACATTAGAGGAGAAAAAAACACACACATTATCCACTTCTCTCGTATTGTTTCATTCACTTCAGATTCTCTGCACACAATAACAAAGACAGGAGAGACGCCGCTCAGTGTTTAATGTTGACCGTCCTGTTAAACAAATGCACACACAGTGCAGACGTTGTTGTCCTAGACGCTTTGCTCCGTGGCTCACCATTAACCTGTGTGGTCGCTGGTTCACACGGTGCAGAGTTTCTGTTGATTTATGCTCCTTTACTCTCCGGACAGCGGTATCACACAGTGGTGGCGAGAGATCCGGCTCGACATCCGTCATCCAGGGTCCATCACTCATGATGTCAGTGCTGCATAACAAATTACAACCTTCAGTAGGACTCCTGTTTGCACTAGTGTGTGTGTGTCTGCTCCATTGGGTTTCTGTTTATATTAGCATTAAGAGAGAGTGTATTTGAGCGTGATTGTTCTTGTTTGTTCATGTGGGAGGATTCTGTTTTAATGCTACCAGGGATTAGAAAGATACTCGTGATAGCTGAGTCTACATTTTTCACGCCATTTATGCACACCAGTCAGCCAGTAAAAAAAAGTTTGCTATGAAATATCCTGTTAATTACATTTTTTGACATTTTAATAATGTAAAACTGTCGCTGCAGTTGTTCTGGCTGGGGCTGAGAGGATTGTTTAAATGTCAAGTCTGTGAATCCAAGTAAAGTTAAAGCAGTGATCTGAAACTTTTTCATATACAGTAAATATTCATTCAGACTGACAGAACCGACAGCAGATGATAAAAGTGTTTATTTTCGCTGTCTCGCTACCTATGAAGGCCAAAATGAAGAAAGGCAAGAATCATGGATTAATACTTACTGTAGAGGGCAAATGTTTGCATGTATTGGCCTGTTTTTTTTTTCTACAAATCATGTATATTTAATAGGGCTTTCAATCGATTAAAAGATTAATCGCAAATTAATACACATTTTTATCTGTTAAAAATGTACGTTAAAGGGAGATTTGTCAAGTATTTAATACTCTTATCAACATGGGAGTGGACAAATATGCTGCTCTATGCAAATGTATGGATATATTTATTACTGGAAATCAATTAACAACACAAAACAATAACAAATATTGTCCAGAAACCCTCACAGGTACTGCATTTAGCATAAAAAATATGCTCAAATCCTAACATGGCAAACTGCAGCCCAACAGGCAACAACAGCTGTCAGTGTGTCAGTGTGCTGACTTGACTATGACTTGCCCCAAAACTGCATGTGATTATCATGTGGGCATGTCTGTAAAGGGGAGACTCGTGGGTACCCATAGAACCCATTTTCATTCACATATCTTGAGGTCAGAGGTCAAGGGACCCCTTTGAAAATGGCCATGACAGTTTTTCCTCGCCAAAATTTAGCGCTTGTTTCACTCTAGCTTTAAAACTGAGCCCGCCACAACCTCCGAAAGATTGATTGCGTTAATGCGTCAAAGAAATTTGTGGCATTAAAACGAATTTGCGTTAACGTGTTATTATTGCATTAACTATGACAGCCCTAATATTTAACATTACTACTGACTATTTTCCGAGTTTTCGATGTGTATTTCTGATGTGTGCGATTTAAAGAAAGATTTAGTGATGAAATAGCTACGAAAAATGTAAAAAAACGATCAGTTTTTGGCTTCTGTTGTTGCTGTAACCATAGCCTGTACCGTTCCAGCGCTTTGCATTGTGGGATACAGTAGGCGAGGTAGACTGGTCCGATGCATACTGGAGATTTTTTCCAAATCAGTACGACATCCGGGTATTTTTGGCATACTGGAGATTTTGCTTTTGTTCGCATACTACATACTACATTTTGGCCAAATCAGTACATACTACTAGTATAGTATGAGGTTTCTAATACAGCTTATGATATGCTTTGGAAAACTGTTTGTACTGTAATGTAAAGTATCTGTCATTTGTATGACATGGGCTAAAACATGCACCGGTAACCATAAAAATAATCCCCTGAATCTCTGTGAATTTCTCATTTTTTTTATAGCTGTTTCAGACGCAACAGGAACTCCGTTTATAAGAATGCGAGAGGACAGACAAAGCAGGGTTTCATCTCAGCTGACCAGACTGTACCTCGACCTACAAATAAAGGACCCTGGTCCAAAATAAAAACACCATTACTGAGACGGTTATACAAACACCCGACAACAGATGATGGAAGGAATAATGGAACCCAAACCATCAGCAACCCGCCATCATCCACTCGTTAGTCCTCACATATTCGTTTTAAGTTCTGTTTTCGTGCGTTTGTGTTTGTCCCCGTACATGCAGCTGCTGAAATAGCCCGCTGAGTGGATGTGTAATGGGGAGCCGAGGTTAAGAATGGGTGGCCTCCATTACCTGCGATGCTTCTGCTCTCAGCCAGTTTTGTTCAGATGTTCTCCGCTGATATGACGTGTTTTTGTATACGTGGCCATTATGTGCATTCGTAAAGGAGGTGAGGGTTGATCCAGAGCCTGTCAGCTGGTTTGCCGATGACCCGTGTTCACTGCCTTCCTCCACCTTCTTTTAATAATGTTGCCAAGGTCGACTCGTCTTGTTCGTGAGATCCGCAATGAGCTCGTTCATTTCATATGTGCATTTAGTTTGCATGATTCATGCATGATTCATCACTAATTTCCTGGTGAAACGCTGCAAAGCTACCGAGTCATTAGATTCACAATTCAGTACTTTATTGCTATACGACTTAGTTGTTAGGGATTTGCCTCATGTCAAGACACCTAATAAGAAATAAAAACATGTAATACATAACCTCCTCCCCATAAAACATTACATACATCTGTGGTGGATGTAAGGTATTGTTGGTCCAAGAGGAAAGTCTAGTCCAAAGTAAGAATAAAGAGTCAGGTGCTTTGAAATAAAGTATTAATGTTTTGCTTTCATAAAGTGCTGGAGCAAAAATTGGGGAGCCATTTAGAAATAGGATGGTTCTGCAAAAAGTGCTGTTGAGGAAACGGGATGTCTTGAGGCTTTTGTTTTTGTTTTTATGGGACACTTATTAAGAGGGGATTGTCAGGATGCGTGGAGTCCTGTAGTATTTTTAGACCTTTGCGCTGAATGCGGGTCTCGTAGATGTCAGAGATGGGGCTGAGTTTGCAGCTGGTGATTTTTGAGGCGGCATAAACAATTGTGTCCAGCTGCTTCTTGTGCCGAGCTGTGGAGTTGCCATACCGTACAGATATAGAAGAGGAGAGAGAACACTTTCTATCGCAGCTCTATAGAACTGCAGCATCCTCTCTCTGGACACCCCAAACGTTTTGAGCTGGCGCAGGGAAAAGAGACTTAGTGAGCTTTTTTGATGATGCAGATCGAGTTGTCATCGCATTTCAAAGAGGAGGAGATTGTTGATGATGTACACCTACTGCTGACCTGCTATCTCCCCCAAAAGACCCCCTGTATCCCCCTAACAAAGACAAAAATGTGTCTATTGTGGGTCTCAGAGGGTTAATCTAGAAAGAAAATCATATTTTATAAGGTGATCATAAACATTCATCTGTAAAGTATAGCCAAAAAAAAAATACTTCCCTCCAACATGTAATAAAGTACCAGAAATGTAATATGCTCTCAAAAACATGTAAGCTGTGTGCAGAACATGTAGTGTCACTAGCTACAACATGCTGAGAGAACAACAAAAACAAGTGAAAAAAGACTTACAGATAAAGGAAGATAAGTTTATTACATTCCTGTTTAACACTATTCACAAAAAATAATTAATGAAACTGTTTCTTAATCAGCAGTGAGTATATTAACTCTGTCTTGAGAAAGCTGGACTCCCCAACATTAGAACCCTTTGCTCTCGATTTTAATAAGCAATTAAAAAATTGGTTTGAGAATTACATGTGCATTTTACAGGTGTTCTTTATTTCCAGTTTAGTTAACATTTCCTTGTGCATATTTATTTGTTTTATACATGCATATATGATTGCTTATTCTATGTAGAATGAAATAATCTGACTTTTTTCCCCCCCATATTCTTTGGCAACGTAAAAGTGTGTTCAGATAAGCAAAGAAAACTTCCACCTTGCGTCAGTCGTGCAAATTTTACCACTGGACTGTTCACCCCAAACAAACAATGTACCAACTGTGCATTAGCTGTAAGCTAGTTAGCAACAAGTGCACCGGCCATGTGTGGGAGTGTGTCTGTGTGTTCACCTCAGCCTCTGACTGAACTAACCAGAAAATCTGGTTATTTCCAAGCCCCCCAGGAAGAACGTCGGTCGTTGATCAAAATTTTCATAGTGGCCAAATGGCGGTACTACAACTTCTGTGTCCGTCACGTGATGCCATTGGGGCCAAAAAGACTTTTTCCCATAGACTTAAATTGGGAAAGAGACATCTCTTTTTTTTAGATAAATCAACTTCCCATTACGAACACTCTAATAGTCCTTATTTAAATCATTAGGTCCTAAAAGTTGTAAAACGCACTAACAGCTAAATCCAGAGTTATTTCCCTTCCTCCGTTCACGTGAATGAGACCCAGACTGAGGCTGGAGCGAGGGCTGGGAGGCGGAGTTAGCAAGCCGTGACGACAGCGTGACGACTGTGACCCCGTGACCGAGCCATGCAACCGAGCGGACGCTACAGCGCCTGCTCTATGGGCCCAATGGATGCGGAAGATCGCCGGAAGATCCGGGTACTTTTCCACTCGGAAGTCGAGCCATTTTGGCTTCATGCGCCACTGAGCAACTCTCATAGGGATGAACGGGGCCCCGCCTACAACACTGTATCCAGTTCTCTTTATACATCCATGGTTATTTCCCTAAAACTAATTTTGCGTCCTGCCTGAACACATAGTAGGATTAATTGTGCCAGTGCTGCTTCTCTTGATATTTACCTGAAAAGCACACAGCAACAAAACTCTGTGTTCTCTCACCAGGTGTGATCATAATGACTTGAAAAGAAGAATAAAAAGGTTGATGCACCCTGAAAGTTTCTTCACAGAGTTTATGCAGGAGTGAGAATACAATTTCTCACCCATTTAGTTAATAAAAACACAATACAAGCAGACGCCCTCTCTGATTTATGATTTATAAAGAGAATATGAATGCCATACACATGCCCATAGGCAATTAAAATACCATTATCCAGCCCATGCAAATCCTAACTCCACCACTAACAATCACACTGAAAGTCTCATCACTACACACACACACAGAAGGACGGCCGACACTCAGCAGATGGTGTCCGGTCTCACAGCAGAGCAGCATACATATGCAGGTTATAACTCAGCCAAATCCTCTACACTGAGACCTGGCAGCGCGCTGAGGGTCTGCAGCCAACTGACTAGCATTTACTGGGAAATCACCCACCTGCACTTACAATCCAGCTACAGATGGTGCAGAGTCTCAGCTCAGGGAAAGCAGAAAGGATATGACCAGCGATTTATTCAGCAGTCGTGTGTTTGTTTACAGACATGAGAGATGGTCGGAGGTGGGAGTGTTTACCTCTCAGGGCCACCTGGGTCCTTTGTGTTGTTAGCTGTCAGGGTGTTTCAAGCGATATGTGGGAGATCACATAAGGAAAAAGAAATCTACTCCATTTCTGCGAGCATAGCGTAGCTGCAAACTCGTCACCTTTTTTTGCAAAATGCGCCGTTTTGAATGAAAAATATGTCACCGTTAAACAAAATAGTAGTATTTGACACCTGAACTTGGTATCACTGTAAAGCTGAGACTCTTGTGGATCCAATGAGCCCAACGGTATTCATGTGTGATGATGTTAGTCCCCATAGGAGACATTTCATTGTATTGAGACAATTTTTTTAAACTTGACGTCAATGTATAAAATGACCTTTGGTGACATCTAGGATAATCACAGCCTCATGAAACTTTACAGCCACAAACTAGAGACATAGAGCATTCAGAGGATGGATGGCTTTCCTAGGTAGACTGACAATAAGGCTGTTTCTGAGCAGTTTACACAACAAGAGAAGTGGTTGAGGAAGAGGAGTGTCAAGACAGACGTACATGGCTAAGCAAAGACGAGAAGAGACTGTAATCTTTTCTCTACCTACTTGAGTTTGCAGCTATGCTGTAAACAGACGAGTGGTTACACTGCAAGCTGCATGAGCTGAATTTCTAAAATGAAAACTGTAATCAGAAGAAGAATAACCGTTGCCTTGAAATTCGTTTTCATGGCAAAAAGAACTTTTCACCAATCAGGCACAGTAATGGATACTGACGTTCATCAGCCAATTTTATCTCATCGTGGTTTCAATGTAGAAAAAAAGCATTACCTAACACAGGATGTCTGCCAAGATTAGAAGTGTAACTGACAGACTCTCAGCCACAATGTGCAAGGACCTGCTCTGTGTTTGGTGTGACGTTATTCTTCAGTTCAACATCACAGATGAAAGGCAGATAACAACCTAATTTATGTTTTTTTAAAATGTGTTTTTCCTCAGCCACTTCAGAGAGATGCAACAACTTTTTGAATATTTGACATAGTTACAGGTACTGCGTAGCAAGGCACTGCAGATTTTATCTACTGTTACTCAAACTGGAGTAAATATTGTATTTGTTGGGGACTATTCTCATCTGCGGATGAGTACACATTTTTATATTTATTTAACATATATTTATTGATTTTATACATTTAACACATTGTACATACAACACAGAACATTCCCCCAAATTGATGGTGACAGTGTATAAAATAACGATAATATAAAAATTATTATAAACAATCTTAATTGAAAGTAAATAGCAAAACATGAAGTTAAAAGGATATATATTTACAATGAAAATATAATGAAGTAAATAAATATAATTTATATATATATATATAAACAAATTAATAAATTAAATTAAGAATATGGTCACAAACATAAAATAAAATACAGCACACTTTCCTCACAATAGATGAGTCGTTTTTACTCTAACTTCACACTTCTACTGTAGTGCCTCTTCAATGTCACAATTTCGAACAATTTCCAAAAACATTTCACAGATGTCATAAAACCATATACTGACATTTATGTTAAATGCATTCAAACGGCCCCGATGGAGCTGACCATGAATGTATAAAGAGAACGGAGCTGACGGGAGAGCTAGAGACGCACTTGGAGAAGTTAGAGGAAGTATACAAGTGTGACTACGTCCGGTTTTCGAAATAAGGTGTTAACAAATGGAACTGTATATGCAAAATACATATATGGAAATAAGATTGATTGGATTATATTCACCAGAAGTATAAAATATTACATGTCCCTTATAAATGAATAAGAAAAAAAACACTAATTTGTGAGGGGAATTATATAATATTTATTATAAATAATGCCTGGCAATGACTTCAGGACATCTCTGACTACATACATGCTGAAAATCAAACATTTTTACTGTATTAATTTAGATATTTTCCATAGTAAAAATCCCTAGAAGTGCAGGATTCAACTTTTTCCCATGGTCTAGTGTTAAAAAAGTTAACAAAAATCACAATAAATCATAATATCGAATCGCAATACTTAAAAATTGCAATACATATCGAATCGGCACCCAAGTGTCGTGATAGTATTAAATCGGGAGAAAGATGTATCATCCCAGCTCTATTATTTATAAGCCGTGTCGCCCGGCCCTACAACAGTGTCTTTAATAGTTCTTGAACAACAACAGAGCTCTATGGCACAGCGGAATGAGATATATCAGGCTTTGATAACAGAGACAATACTTGTTTGTTCGATCTGTTCATTGTTGGTTGTCGTCTTTTCATGGGGATTTGCGAACCATAAGAAAAACATAACCAGACACATCCTTTAATGCCACTGCAAACATTCAGTTAAAGCCCTGAATAAGCCGAGCTACATTAATCAACTTTTGATCATAAGTATATAAAAAAAAAGACTATTACAGAAAAAAAGATCCAAGAGTGTGAGCTCTCACTGTCATGGACAAAATAGGCACAGAACATGTTATTAACTATTCACCAATCACTCACAGTGACTAATATACAAGCTCAGCAGCCAATTTTATGTCCTCACTGCCAAAGAAGTGTCAAAGTAGATTCATTTACCATCAGCTGGCTACTTGCCAAAGAAGTAAATACTGTAAATCTGACAGACTTAAAACTTTGCAGCATTTTATCAGCATGACGGATGACGGAGATTTCCCCCAGTTAAACACACAAGAACACACTGAAGTGAGAAAACAACCAAATTATTGTCACAAATTATTCTCTTTCATAGACATAACAAGACTCAGCTGTAATGACGCCCCCCCAGAGTGCCCTAAAAATGTAAATGAAATGCATAAAGCATATTGTTAATTTAGATCGTGCCACAAAAGACCCCTAAGAGTGCTTATTTGATCTGTGTCACTGACGGGTGATAATGGATGATTCTCGCTCAGAGAGGAGCATCTTCCGTACTCGTTTCCACAACCAAGATGAAAAAAAAAATAGTAAATTGATAAATTCTCAATGGTACCATCTGTTTGTTTTTGTCTCTACAGATGATTCTGCTTACGACGGAGAGTACAACACGAATGATGTTGGTGTTGATGATGGTCATGATGAGGACGGCGCTTCTTTCTTCAAGGTTGGTCATGTTCTTACTCCTGAAACTGACTTTTATGTTGAGAAAACAACACAAAGCAAAAGAAACATTTTCAACAACAGGCATTTTCAAGATTGGAGACTCTAAAAGGGAAGCAAAATGCAATAAACGTCTCCCATCTAGAACAGTCAAAGATCCTGAACGCTGATGATTTTAAGAGGCAAATGTGTAAAATTCCTTCATGTGCAAAGTGTGCTCTACAATTTCAAGTACAGAATTCTTTAACAAATAAGATATACGGTAATATAATGGCTCGGTGAAGAGATGCAATATTATTACCTCCGCCAAGGCCGAAGGCATAGGAAGGAGGTTATTTTTTCACCGGGGTTGGTTTGTTGGTTTGTTGGTTGAATTTTTTTGGAGGGGTGGGGTGTGGCATAATGAACAATCCATTAGATTTTGGTGGCGATCCGGATTCAGGAATATTTTTAAGAATTCCTATCAGCCTGAGCATTAAAACCACAGGGTAAAACACATGCGCAGTGTCACTGATGACGCGTTGATGACGCCTTCTTCCTTCAGAGAGAGAACGGTGGGGGCGACTGTAGATTCGGCGTTTTTCACATTAAACTCGGTGCAATTAGAGTTGAGTTTGACCAAAGCACTTGGTGATTGTTGGAAAGAGTAACGACGATGGTTTAGGTGAGTTTTATTTTGTTTCTGTCCAGTTTGTATGACATGTTTTAAGATGCTCTGCTGCGTACAGCTGATCTCAACATAAACAAAAATACACGTGGATGATGGCGCAAGCTGCACGGAGAGGGGGGGCGGAGGTCTGCGCTCTCCGAGTACCGTTTTAGTTAAAGCAGCAGAGGGTAGAAATGGATCAAATATGATTTAAAAAAAGTTATTTTTATAAAACGGTCACTATATCCTGACAGTAGTGCATGAGACAGGTATTCTGAAAAAAATCATGTACCTCTGTGTCCTCCGGTGCTCCTAATGGCATCTGTAGGATTTCACAGACCGGAGGAAAACAACCAATCAGAGCCGAGCTGGACTCCGATCAATCGGTCAAACTAAGCAGCGCTGATCAAATATGAATCAATATTCTGTTACAGTAATGCCTATTTCTCTCCTCAAATGTTTTCATCAACATCTTGTAGTGTACTGTTTAGCTGTAAATGAGAAAGTTTGTGACCCGGCAGCCATGTTGAGATCAGTTGACGAAATACCAAGCCCCGCCCACCAGCCGGAGCACAGCCAATAGGAACGCTCTCTCTCTGTGATTGGTCAAAGTCTCCCGTCACGGGCTAGATTTTTTAAAGCCTGAAAACAGAGCCATGAGGAGGTGCAGAAGTCTAGTTTTCTCTCAGAACACTTGAATTACAATATGCTGAATTATTGAGTTTTTGCACAATGATGCCAAAAAATTGTTGCCTCCTGAAGCTTTAAGTAGTTTTGTTGTGTTTTGTTTGGTTTATATGTACGTAAAATTACGTTAAATTTAACCACCTGTTTTAAACCAAACAGTTTGAAACTGCGACTGTGATCCGGGAGAAAATACGTTTCCTTCCAAACATATTTTGGTTATCCAGTTTAGTCGTATGGGAATGTAATTGTGGGAGACAGGTTGCTCAAACTGCACCTGCAGCACCGTGTCTCATGTGTTTCAATGCTGTGCCATCTGTATCTGTCTGCAGTCCGTGTGATGATGATTGATAATCGAGTGAAATGTTGTGACTGGGGACTTTCTGGTCAATAGATGATGAAACGAAGCCTCTCATTAATCACATCTCAATCATAATTTCTTTCCTCCAACCCATGTATGCAAAGCATGAAGGATGCCTGACCGATATCCAGCAAATTGTCACTTCATGTTTTTAACCACCAGCGGCCAGCATGAGGCTCGCTTTGGCAATACTGGCCCTCATACGGCACTAACACACTCTCCTAGTCGAGTGTGTGTTTATGAGCATGAATGTGCATATGGGCGTGTTTTTGTATCTGGAGGGAAGCAGAGAAAGAGCCTGGAGACAACAAAAGAAGTGAAGCCCCAAACGAGTTTATACGTGTTGAGGTCAGAAACGGTAATGGAGGATGCCAGCCTCCTCTTCGATAAAGACGGTTAAAGTTGCCCCCACTTTGTTTTGCGGTACGTGTGTATACTAGGCATTACGGTTAGAGAGTGTAAGAATTGACTTCAAAATAAAAGTGACCTTCTGGTGAATGTGATCTACAATTTCACATTAATTCAATAAATCCTTCAGTCTGTCAATAATAAATAAATAAATAAATTAAACAAAAAGATAGGGATGCACCGATACCACTTTTTTTCAGACCGAGTACAAGTACTTACAATTGGGTACTCGCCGATACCGAGTACCAATACGAGTACTTCTCTGTGCCAAAAGACAGCTGGAGGGTGTGAGTGACACACGGCAGGCTGGGGAGTCCCGCATACGAGGCGGTGCGCCGCGACCGGCTCTAGGTCGGCTTGGAAAGGCTCGGGGCGAAGGTGCTTCCTGGGGCCGTGGACAAAGTGCTCGCTGCGCCCTCTCTCCCCGCCGGGGAGGGACGGGGGCCCCCTGTTCCCGGTGCGACTGTCGACCGGGGCGGACTGTCCTTAGTGCGCCTCAACCGCATCATGCCCCTAGGGCGGGGCTCGGCCCACGTAAAAGGCGCCAGGGGTCTGCGGCGATGTCGGCAACCCACCCGACCCGTCTTGAAACACGGACCAAGGAGTCTAACGCACGCGCGAGTCAGACGGTGCAAGCAAAACCCCGTGGCGCAATAAAAGTGAGGGCCGGCGCGCGCCGGCTGAGGTGGGATCCTGGCATTGCGGGGTCAGGCGCACCACCGGCCCGTCTCGCCCGCCTTGCCCGCACCGTCGGTGAGGTGGAGCGTGAGCACGTGCAATAGGACCCGAAAGATGGTGACGAGAGGTTAACGTCACGCTGCCGTAAAGTGGTATCGGTGCCGTTGTATCGGAGCCGTTTTGCGAGTACGAGTACGAGTACATGAGCACAGTATCAGACCCGATACCCGATACCCGATACTGGTATTATATGTAAATATCCTGGATGGATATCCAGCAGGAATTGTTGTTCTCTTCAGTGCTTGGTAGTTTTTTTTCTCCAACTTTGTGGCTATTATTGAACTGTGCCTGCAGTCGTCCAAAAAGCCGACATGTTGTCTCTTTGAAGGTTCAGGAATGTGACTATCACTGAATAGTTAAATGATGACGTTCGCTTCAGGCTGCCACATCAACCTGCATGAAATCCGTCTGAACCTCTCCCACCTGGTTGAAACTTCGCTTGGGCGTGTTTGATATTTCGAAGGAGCGTAAAATCTGTCATCGATGTGTGCTATTCCTAACTGGAAATAGGAGCACACACAACATCAGCCAGATAAATACCCTACATGGGGAAAGGGGTTATTTGTTGTGAATTTTTAAAAAAAAATCAGTCTAAGCGTGGCTGTCATTATCCAAAGCAGCCTCTGCACTGGAACAGACAAACCCCCAGAGGATCAGAAATCCCTCTCCTGTCCCTCCACAACCTCTGATTTCAAGTGACGGTAACCAAGCAACCGACGGCAACTTGATTATCATTCATGTGGTAAACCACTTACTTTTACAGAAAGACTATTTACCTCGCTGACCCGCCCTGCTCAATTCCCAAACATTAAATTGAGGCCTGGGACTGTTGTGGGAGAATAACGGTAAATACAATCTACTGCAATTTTCTGCCTCTGATACTCATAGATATTTTCTCTTTTGTATATCAAACAGCTAAAATGGCTCATCGAAATTATACCACAACATTTTTTTGTGTTTGTCACATGTCTTGATCCATTATTTGGGCACTGTGGCTTTGACCCTCATACCCTTTCTAATTGCTCATTGTGTTTCTATCTGCAGTCACATTGAGCCTTTTATTCCACTAATAATGAGAATAATGCCTCACGTAACAAAACCTCATTGAGAATAAATTATCCCGCTTCAAAACAAATCCTCTAAAAAATGTTTTATATTCTGTTCGTCATGCAAATGCTCCCGCTGATTACTCTGTGTTTTCATAATATCTATACTCGCTCCAACCATTGCTGCTGTTTAACAAAGTGCACACTTTACATTATTTCTGGACGTTTTCCAGAGCAGATTGTAAATTTATGGATCGATTTCCTTCCAGGCAGCAGTTTTCATTTCAGTTTTTATTTCAGTATGCGAGGAAAATCACATAGCAATGACTTGAAACTTTCTGTAGATAAATTTAATTTATTCATTACTTATATTTTTTTGTCAAAGCTTCTTCTTTATGATGTGGTAATTCTACTGCATCATAAAGAAGAAGCTTTGACAGTAATTCTACTGCAGTTGCAAGCAGAGACCATTTTTTAAAACATCATAGAGAGGCTTGATTCTTGTTCGGGAGAGGCGCCACGTACACAGCGATCAGTGTAGGGCCATTGTTTTTGTTGCTGCAGCAGCTGCCAGGACTGACTGTGATTAAAACTCCTCCTGTTGATGTATTCAAGGACACTGTGACATCTGGGATTTGAGTGTGAGCTGCTAAATAAATAGGTTTATATAGCAACTTTCAACAGCAGAACGTCACAAAGTGCTTTGTAATAAAAAATAAGATAACAGACATAAAATACAGACTTAAATGCACAATATGTAATTTTCTGCCGCTATTGGTCTCTCAATCAAAACAATAACAGCATTGGATCATGGGAGTTGTCTTCTTTGAATTAGTCAGAGATGTCCTGAAGTCAAATATATCCGTCATTGTCAGGCATTATTTATAATTTAACATCTAGTAACAAATTTAGTGGTATTTTCTTTTTAATTAATAAGGGAAATGTAATGTTTTATACTTCTGGTGAATATAATCCAATCAATCTTATTTCCATATATGTATTTTGTATATACAGTTCCCTTTGTTAACACCTTATTTTGAAAAACGAATGTAGTCACACGTGTATACTTCCTCTAACTTCTCCAAGTCCGTCTCTAGCTCTCCCGTCAGCTCCGTTCTCTTTATACATCCATGGTCAGCTCCATCGGGGCCGTTTGAATGCATTTAACATAAATGTCAGTATATGGGTGCTCTACAGTTGTAGCGTTGGCCCATTTGACCACGGAGGTGAGAGTGACGGCCGGCTTGACAGCACGTTACCGCGATACGATAACGTTTCCTGTCCATGACAGAGTTAGCATGCAGCTTTAGCCGTGACGTCTAGCTCTGTTTTTCCTGCAATGTGTGAAACCCAAAGTGTTTCCATACTTTACTGGATGTGTAGTGTTTACCACTTTGGTTTTGAAAATGGTTTCTGTCATCAACTACAGCATAGTTTGCAGTGCAATAATTATATCCGTGTATGATTATAATTAACCAACACACTGATAAGTGTAAAAAAAATGTTTACAGATGCAGTTTCTCTTCTGTCCAAAGATTCGAGTGTCCAGGTATTTGAGGGCATTTTGAATGCCCTTGTTACAGACAGTAGAGTGAAGACAGGAAATGAGAGACAGAGCTGCAACAAAGGGTCACGGTCAGAGTCTTAAACCCTCGGCCGTGAGGGCTTCCCTTCATGAACTATTATTTAACACATTCCCGATTGCTGAGTTTGGTGTACTTATTATCATAATAGTCCTAATCAGCTGTCATAGCCAATTTGTCACTCTATTTAAAGTCTGTCTTGGGAAGATTAAGCTTTATCTGCTAGAAAACACTGTCCAAGTTTTATTACTGACAGTTCCAGTTTGCATCATGTTAGTATATTTAGTTTTCAGTTTTCCCTCAGCATGCTTAGTCCTTCGTAACGATGCACAGAAGATCATAAACAAATATGGCCAATAGCTAATGTGCCAAGTTAAAGCCCCCCTCCAGTCAGTTTTACTTCCTGTATTTTGGTCAACGTTCTTTCTCAAACAGACCACGTCGACTCTCTCTCTCTCACTCGTTCTCTTCTTCACCGTCTTCTCCTGGCGAGGCGGCCGTCTGGCTGCTGCTGCACCGAGGAGTTGCACCGCCGCATGCCAGCCACAGAGCACCGGAGGACGGACAGACATGTTGCCGACGTCCGCTGTTTGAAATGCAGTTTCGGGACGTTTTGGAGGTGCACCGTCCACCAGCAACGGCCGCTTTCGCCTCAGCTCCAGCACCGACACCGCACCGGGCTGCACTGTGATTCTTTTATTTCTCTAATGGGACTTTTCTCTTGTTTTGTTTCGGGCTGAAAGTTGTGCTCCCGGTCGTTCGGACCTGTTAGAAACCGGCAGACCTCCGGTATCTGCTGCTTTCCGTTAAAGACGGTAAAGAAGAGAGCGAGTGAGAGAGACAGTCAGTGTGTTGTGTTAATTCTGCCGGTGAGATTTCGTGTAATTCACTGCGTTGATTTCACCCGTTCACCACACACACAAATGCCGTTGTGAAAATAAACACACTAAACTAAGGTGGAGGAAGCTAAAAAATAAAATGAAAACCCCTCAGTTAGCTAATGCAACAAGTTGGGCTAGCTAACTACACCTAACTAGCTAACTAACTAAAAAGACAAACTGACAGATAAACAGATTCATCGGTTTGCCGCTGCTCAGACTCAAACTAGCATGAGTGCGCCATCGCAAGCGTGGAGGATGACGTCTGACCTGCAGCTTCTACTATAGTCAGACATCATATTCCCGTTTTAGCAACAAGCTTAATTTTTTTAACTTTGAGCACAAGTTATTTGGCAAACAGTGTGGCTGATCAACTTAGTCAGGAATTGACTCAAATAAATATGAAATATCATAGAAATGCCAAAATACACTGGAGGGGGGCTTTAAAGGTTAACCCGGTGCAGCAACAGGAAGATATCGTTCTTATACCACTCTGGCTTTGTGCCATCAAGAGGAGACATCGGTGTTTCCTGCCACCATCACCTTCCCACATCCCCCTCTCTCCTTTACCCCCTCTGTCATTTCAGGGAGCTAATTGGGCCGTAAAGTTGACTCAAGTGCTGAAGCTCAAACAGAATTAGCCCCGTTCTGCCTCATTTGGCAGAGGCAGAATAATCCAGCCCCCCCTTTTGCCATGCCGTCGGCGTTCCTTGGTTAAACAGCTGTGGGTAAACACCGAGGAGGCAGGATCACATGTTCAGTACACAGCGAGCCGAGCCGCTTGGGCAACAGAGCTGCTGAGCCAAAACAAACGCTTCTTCTCTGGTTTGCTGACCATTAAAGATTCATTTTATTTCTGATTATATCTCTGATAGAATAGAATGTAAAAGCTGGTCAAGCAGCAATTCAATATGGTGTCTAACAGATGATAAAGCCAAGTCAAGTCCCTCACTCACAAAATATTAGAGAATATATAATCATGTCATGTCATTTAATAACTTGTTTTTTTCAAAGTGGATATAAGTCATTTTGAATTTAATAATTAGGTTGCAACTTAAAATAGTTTGTTTGGTGAATGATTACTTTTCATGATTAGCTGATGCTCCAAATCTGAGTAAAAACAGAATTGCTTTACATTTCCAAATTTAAGTGAAAGTGTCCGTACAAAAACTCTGAAATACTCCATAACAAGGACCTCAAAACTCCTTGAGTGCAGTATTTTAAGTAAATGTACAATCCACCAAGCTGCTTGATTTCAAGTTACCAAAATGTAATGACTAGATTACACTAGGGCTGGGACGATACACCCATCTCCTGATGCGATACTATCATGACACTTGGGTGCCGATTCAATATTTATAGCGATTCTACAAGTATAGCAATTTGATATTACGATTTATTGTGATTTTTGTTAACTTTTTTAACACTATACCATGGGAAAAAGTTAATTCATACACTTCTAGGGACTTTTACTTTGGAAAATATCTAAATTAATACAGTAAAAATGTTTGATTTTCAGCATGTATGTAGTCAGAGATGTCCTGTAGTTAAATATATCAGTCATTGACAGGAATTATTTATAAAAAACACTTCCAGCGTCCCAAAAATCAAAGAATAAACACATTTCCCTCACAAATTAGTGGTATTTTCTTTTTAATTTATAAGGGACATGTAATGTTTTATACTTCTGGTGAATATAATCCAATCAATCTTATTTCCATATATGTATTTTGTTTGTACAGTTCCCTTTGTTAACACCTTATTTTGAAAACTGACGTAGTCATACGTGTATACTTCCTCTAACTTCTCCAAATCCGTCTCTAGCTCTCCCGTCAGCTCCGTTCTCTTTATACATCCATGGTCAGCTCCATCAGAGCCGTTTGAATGCATTTAACATAAATGTCAGTATATGGGTGCTCTACAGCTGTAGCGTCGGCCCATTTGACCACAGAGATGAGAGTGAAAGCCGGCTTGTCCGCACGTTACCACGATACGATAACTTTTCCTGTCCGTGACAGAGTTAGCGTGCAGCTTTAGCCATGATGTCTAGCTCTGCTTTTCCTGTCAATGTGTGAAACCCAAAGTGTTTCCATACTTTACTGGATGTGTAGCGTTTACCACTTTGGATTTAACATGTGAGGGTGCAGGTCGTGTCCATGCAGACCCTCCGCCGTCTTCTGCTCTGTCGTTTCGGCTCCCTGCGGTTTGTTTTGGTTGACCGATACGGAACGGATATGACGGATACGGAACGGATATGACGGATACGGAACGGATATGACGTCACGTTACTCAGACTACAACTATAAAAGCATTAATTTCCTTCTACCTCTGCATAGACTCACATGAAGCAAATATATCAATTCTGGCATAAAAAATTGATTTCAAAATCGTACAAAAAAATCGCCATACGTAGGTGAATGGATTTTTTTCTTAGTAGATATGCTTAAGAACAATGTCATACAGTAGATTTGTAGGTCAGGACGTGTTTGTACTCAGTGAAGAGCTTGTTGAGTCAGACTCTGTGTCACTCAGGTCTGACTATACGACAGGCTGACTGCTCTCTTTCTGGGACTCAATTTAAAATTGTGTTTCAGTTGATCTGCGATGCTGTATCACATTTGTGCCACTGCTGATTTCACGGTCATGTGTCTTTTTCTACAACCAATTTATTTTATTCCCATCTGGACTACACTACCAGGTTATATGAAGAATAAGATAAGACAAATATTTCACATTCCTAGCCTTAATGTTGTGGGAACGCTGACATCTTAGTTTGTGGAAACAGAAGTGTCAGTGCGATTTGGACATCTTGACAATAACATGTCTAATTCGGGAGTGCTGGCTGGTTGACTCCGGATTCTGGAGGAACCGTCTCCTGGTGACACCGAGTGGGAGCAGGTTGTACTGTGTGGTGGAGTAGTTGTATGAAATACTATCCTGGAACACAAGGAGGAGGAGGAGAGGGAGGAAGGGAGGGATGGAGGAGGAGGAGGCAGCAGCCCAAAGCTAGTAAATAACACTGGCCCATGTAATGAGCTGCAGCAGGCACCATCCTAAATTTGCTATTGATTTGGACACATCTCCCTGAGCTGGACTACTGCTGTCAAAACTGCAGGTTTGTGGATTGGAACAATGATAAAGTGTTTTGATTAATTTTACTGATTTTTTTTGGTCTCCTGCTTTTATAAAATGAGACCAAAGTCACGGAGTAATATGTGTTTGAATGAGATTAGATTACATTTATTTTTATATAGTGTCTAATCATAACAGAAGTTATCTCAAGACACTTTTCATATAGAGCAGGTCTAGACCGTACTCTATAATTTACAGAGACCCAACAAGAGATCCCCCCTGAGTAAACACTGGTGCAACAGTGGCAAGAAAAAAGAACTTCCCTTTAATAGGTAGAAACCTCGGGCAGAACCAGGCTCTGGGTGGGCGGCCATCTGCCTCGACCGGTTGGGTTGAGAGAAAGAGAGAGAGACAGAGAAGATGCACATCAACCACAATAATAGAACAGCAGCTATAATAATGATAGAAATAGGACAAATGATGCCTTCAAATGGGGTGGTGTTTACCGTGTTCACCAGAAGAGTCCATATGAACGCCCCCCTCTTGTGGTATTCACATTCTCGGAAGTGGAAAGTTTCTGAAAGCTCAGAGTTAACTGACCTGTTTGTTGATATTGTCAGAAATGGCGGAGGCCATGAAGTTATTTTTTGGTGCATATTAAGTTGATATATTGTAATTTTAGTCGTATATTGTTTTTCTTTGTAATTTTATAATAGGTCTGAGGAAAATGTTGATATTCCCAACGGCCTCATCTTTTTCCTCTGTCATTAAACCTTTGCATTTCCTGCATTATGTTACCTGCTTGCTAGCTTGCTAAATTGTTAGCCTCTGTGGCTTCTAGACGCCAACAGTAACGTTAATATTGCCGTTGCTTAGCAGAGGTGTTCTTGCCACATGAACGCCAAGCATATGTGTACACGACTTCCCATGTTGTAAACACAAGCTCACAAGTTTCATTTGAAGGCACCAAAATTAACAATAAGAAGTAGCGGTGGATATAATTGAAGAGAAATAAAACCAAATTTTCATGCATCGGCGCCGTGTTATCAATACGTAGGCGGACGACGGACGCTACAAACTGAAAGTGAAAGCATCTGCTCCGTACGGAGTCTCAGCTCAGAGTAGCAGGTGTCATATTTCACACAAACGGGACGAGAGAGAGTTGACAGACAAGACGATGGCGGAGGATTTGGTGTCGAAGCAAAAAGCAAAAGCGCCTGAGGAAGACGGAGCGGTCACAGCGGAGCGAAGCAGCGGCGGGTGGAAACCTGCGGCCCTGCAGCGAAAGCTGGACCGGAGAAGCCAGACACACAGCCACCCGACGTTAAAGATCAAAGTAAGCGCGCTACACATATTGATCGTCATCTTTTCTTAAAATATCTTGGGTAATCTGTAAATGTATTAACCGGTGGGAAAATTTCCTCACCGTCACATCCCTAGCAGTAATAATAGCAGAAATAGTAATAGAAATATGACTACTAATAATAATAATAATAATAGCCTTGATTGTTCCTTCAGCCTCTTGGCTATATTCCTAGTACATCACATAGTTACACAAACAAACACATGTACATGTTTTATCCAGAGCACATTCCAACAGGAAAAACACTGAGCAGCAGAGCAGCAGAGACATTGTCTGCACCTTCCCAAACATTAATAAACCTTTTCATTGACACAGTCACCGTTGCGCCACCAGCTCTGTGGCCCTTGTGTGCTATTTCGCACCATTAATCTTGTTCTGTTTACTTTGGTTAAAATCACTCACCCAGACACCTGTAGGGAGGGTTTAATGACAGCTTCCATGGAGAGACTTGTGTGGTCAGCCACATAGCGACCGCGGGGGTCAGCGGGGGCAGCCGTCCCCAGGGCCCACGCTCAGCAAAGGCCCCCTACTGAGCTACCGTATCATCTCAAACTGTGACTGAAGCCATATTGTATTACAGCTGATGTCCATAAATGTAACAAACGCCTCAGTAATGGTTAAAAATATAAAACAGCACAAAAATGACAATAACCAAACCACCAGGTTCCGACCAGACACATTACAAACACTAACGAAAAGTAACAT
>CAKAKR010065979.1:42123-75617 GCA_916700685.1 Adelosebastes latens
GACGAGAGAGAGTTGACAGACAAGACGATGGCGGAGGATTTGGTGTCGAAGCAAAAAGCAAAAGCGCCTGAGGAAGACGGAGCGGTCACAGCGGAGCGGCGCAGCGGCGGGTGGAAACCTGCCGTCCTGCAGCGAAAGCTGGACCGGAGAAGCCAGACACACAGCCACCCGACGTTAAAGATCAAAGTAAGCGCGCTACACATATTGATCGTCATCTTTTCTTAAAATATCTTGGGTAATCTGTAAATGTATTAACCGGTGGGAAAATTTCCTCGCCGTCACATCCCTAGCAGTAATAATAGCAGAAATAGTAATAGAAATATGACTACTAATAATAATAATAATAGCCTTGATTGTAGCAGTAATAATAATAGAAATATGGCTGATAGTAACGATAGTCGTGGGTGTCAAATAATTCCAGAGCAGCAGGAACAACCATGATCCAGGTGTAACCCCGATCCATGGATACCTGCGAGAGGAGAAAGCACAAAGACTCAAGTTAGTAACTTGCATTAATTGGACATGAATGCATACATGTCTGCATGTAATGCTTTGTAAATAATTTACCTGCTGTTGTTCCTTCAGCCTCTTGGCTATATTCCTAGTACATCACATGGTTACACAAACAAACACATGTACATGTTTTATCCAGAGCACATTCCAACAGGAAAAACACTGAGCAGCAGAGCAGCAGAGACATTGTCTGCACCTTCCCAAACATTAATAAACCTTTTCATTGACACAGTCACCGTTGCGCCACCAGCTCTGTGGCCCTTGTGTGCTATTTCGCACCATTAATCTTGTTCTGTTTACTTTGGTTAAAATCACTCACCCAGACACCTGTAGGGAGGGTTTAATGACAGCTTCCATGGAGAGACTTGTGTGGTCAGCCACATAGCGACCGCGGGGGTCAGCGGGGGCAGCCGTCCCCAGGGCCCACGCTCAGCAAAGGCCCCCTACTGAGCTACCGTATCATCTCAAACTGTGACTGAAGCCATATTGTATTACAGCTGATGTCCATAAATGTAACAAACGCCTCAGTAATGGTTAAAAATATAAAACAGCACAAAAATGACAATAACCAAACCACCAGGTTCCGACCAGACACATTACAAACACTAACGAAAAGTAACATTTGCATTTTGGAACATAAAACAACAAACTTAAAGCTGCAGTGGGTAGAAATGGAGCAATTATGATTAAAAACAAGTTATTTTTGTTAAACAGTCACTATATCCTGACAGTAGTGCATGAGACAGGTAATCTGAAAAATATCATGTGCCTCTGGCATCTGCAAGATTACACAGACCGGAGGAAAACAACCAATCAGAGCTGATCTGGAGTCTGCCATCCAGCTGCCGTCTATGAGAGACGGCTGTCAATCACTCGCCAACTCTGATCAAACGGTCAAACTAGGCAGCGCTGATAAAATATGAATCAATACTCTGTTACTGTAATGTCTATTTCTCTCCTCAGATGTTTTCAGAAACATCTTGTAGTGTACTGTTTAGCAGTAAAATGAGAAAGTTTGTGACCCGGCAGCCATGTTGAGATCAAGTTGAGGAAATACCAAGCACCGCCCACCAGCCGGAGCACAGCCAATAGGAACGCTCTCTCTCTCTGAAATGACCTGTGATTGGCCAAAGTCTCCCGTCACGGGCTAGATTTAATAAAGCCTGAAAACAGAGCCATGAGGAGGTGCAGAAGTCTAGTTTTCTCTCAGAACACTTGAATTACAATATGCTGAAAGGTTATTATGGAATTTTTGCCCAATGATGCCAAAAACATATGTTGCCTACTGAAGCTTACATGTCATTACATCATTGTTGTACAAAGTCTCATTTTGATCCGCTCCTGTTTGCCATTTGTGTTTTTCTAGCTAGTTGGTAGAATTGAGAGAAAGTACAAATTGGGCGCATTAAAATGCAAGGCGTGAAAGAGTAAGATAAATTTAATTGCATCCTGTGCTCCTCTTACATCTTACTTCTCGCCGTCTGAGGCTCATTAAGAGCTATTTGCGTTCGTGCATGGATGAGGCCAGATTGTCCAACCCGTGTGTGCTGAGCGGGACATAAACATTGACAAAGACAAAGTGTGCAACCATAAATGAGAACAGGATGAAGTTTTTAAAAGGGACCGTGATATTTGGGCTACATAGTACAATAAGATGTTTGGATTATTTTGTTCTATGGAGGATGGTGGAATACATAAATGTGCTAAGCTACAGCAGGCTAAGCAGGGACAACAAGTGAGTGAAACATCCATAGTTAGAAATTTACATTTTGGTTATGAAGAAATCAGTCAGAATGTTATTAATCTGGTGTTTGACTCCATGATTGCAGCATCTTGGCACCGGTCTGTCTCTGCCTGTGGTGTTATAGACTGTCTACTTTGTGTTTTAGTAGGCCTTGTAGTGTTATAGACCGCCGTGTCTATTTAGGTGTTGTGTAGCTATGCTGTGTGCGGTGTTACACGGTGGTCGGGCAAACACCGATTACATTACACCGCCCCCACCGTCGTTTTGCTTTTTTGTTTTTAAACTTCTTTTTATTTCCTTTCAACAGGTACAGTCGTACAGCACAGTCACATGTTTTAAGACACAACAGGTTCATGAGTGTCCTTAGGAGGCAGTCCGTGAGCTTCGGCATCATCCCATCAATGTCCATACATTGTTCCATTAAGTAGGAATGAATAATATTTTTCGTCCATAGGCCCAGAGAAAACATAAATGTACAGGGAGGAAAAATAACATGTTTATTTATACTTATATTAGGAGAGAAGTGAAGAGAAGTATAGAAAAGGAATTGAAAAAGAATAAATAAATAGATAAATAAATAAAAATAAAATAAAAATGAGAGATAAAGTTAGAAAATAGAAATAAAAGAATAACAAAATAGAATAATAATAAACAAAAATAAATAAAAACTAAATAGGAAAATAAATAAATAATAATCATAATACATGAATTAAATTCAATTAAAATAATGAGAAACAAAGTAAATAGTGATAATAAATCACAACGAAAAATAAATAAATACTGTCGTTTCGCTTTTTTTTCAGAAATAACACATAGGTCATTTTCGCGTATCAGCGCCGTGTTATCAATACATAGTCAGACAACGGACGCTACAAACTTAAAGTGTCTCAGCACAGAGTAGCAGGAGTCATATTTCACACACATGGGATGAGAGAGAGTTGACAGACCAAAGAGATGGCGAAGGATTTAGTGTTGAAGCGAAAAGCAAAAGCGCCTATTATAATATTTCTGATATAAACCCGTTGCTATAAGGAGAGCCATAACGTTAATGAGGTAATCGCTGCGAGGAGGAAGGAGCGGTCACAGCCGGTGTGCTCGGCGGAGCCCCGCAGTGAAAGCTCAACCGGAGAGGCCAGACACACCGCCACCCGACGTTAAAGATCAAAGTAAGTGCGCTACACATATTGAGCGCCGTCTTTTCTTGTAAAATGTCCGGTGTAATCGGTAACACCGGTGTTGTCACAAGTTTATTTTACATCCCTACTTGACTTGACTTGATCAGCTATTTTACAGTTGGACAGGACTTTATCAGACGGGACCCCCCAGAACGCTCTGCCCCCTCTCTGCTGAGAGCCCTGCCTCGCCCCTGGTCAGCCGAAGTAGATGGTGGCCAGCTAATGTGCTAACTATTAGCCTGCAGGCTTTGCTTTCATTTTTCTTCCCGCACAGTCTTACTCTTCGTGTGTCTTTTTACCCACTTACAAGCAGCCCACTCTGCCAGGGCCTCTTCCGCCCTCCTCCGTCTCCCATCATCCATTCTCACACACACACACAGGTTCAAAGCTATTCATCTTGCCTGCTGTCCTCTCAATCTTTTGACACTTTTGCTCGAGTAGCCTACAGAAATTACACCTGATGGCACAGTGAAGATGCTCGCCTCTCTCTCTCTCTCTCTTTCTCTCTCTCTCTCCAATTCTTTTTCATTTTTCTTGCTCTCAACATCCTCATCCTGGTAGATGGTTTTCCTGAAAAATTGAAACCCATTTCCTTTGTATCTCATTTTTCTCGTTCCTCAAGCACAGACTTCTCTCTCCCGAGAGATCACGTTAGCCAACAATGGATAGCAAAGTGGACCACTGCTTAGAATCACCAGCAAGAAATGTGTTCAACAACTAGATTCTCTTTTATTGAAGAAAAATAAAAAAAATAAAATTAGTTGTTATTTTTTGATGGTCACTTGGGTGCAGCAGAACAAACTGTAAACACAACATTGACATATTATGACTAGGGATGCTAATTTAGATTTTTTTTTCTTACCGATAACCGACCCTCGTTAACCGATTATTAACCCGTTCATTAGTGCATCGCATGCAGCGGTGCTCTTTTAAGTGCGGTACTGTAATTATTTAAATGAGGGCTATTCAAGTGTTCATACTGGGAAGTTGATTTACCTATAAAAAATTATCCGCTGAGTTACAGACGTCTCTTTCCCAAAGTAAGTCTACGGGAAAAAGTGTTTTTGGGCCCAATGGCCTCACGTGACGGACACAGAAGCAGTAGTGCCGCCGTTTGGCCACTATGAAAATTGGCATCAACGACCGGCGCTTTTCCTGGGGGCTTGGTGTGATCCCATCACAAGACGGCTTCATCTTCTTTTGCCCTGTTTTTGGTCTCCACCAACTCCTGAGGGAAATAAATGCTCCACTATGTTCACCAGCTAGTTGATAACATTATATTCAGAAACGCCTGCTGCAGCCGGAATCAAGGTTGACGAGAAACATTCAAGGGCAGTAAAAACCAGAACAACGAGTTAAAAGACGCTTGTTAATATAAAACTATCTATTAGTGCACCTTTAAATAATTTTATTTCCACTTGTTAAATATAGAAAGGAATAGTTAATTTGTTTATTACAGGATTAACATGACAAAATTAGAGCTGACAGGAGTTGTTGAGGATCTACCAGACCAAGGTAAGAAAACACTATCAAATAGGGATGCACCGATACCACTTTTTTTTCAGACCGAGTACAAGTAGAAGTACTTGCATTTGGCGCTCGCCGATACCGAGTACTGATACGAGTACTTCTCTGTGCCAAAAGACCCTCGTTAACAGCCAGCTGGAGGGTGTGAGCGACACACGACAGGCTGGGGAGTCCCGCATACGAGGCGGTGCGCCACGACCGGCTCTAAGTCGGCTTGGAAAGGCTCGGGGCGAAGGTGGTTCCCAGGGCCGTGGCCAAAGCGTCACTGGGACGGACTGTCATAAGTGCGCCCAACCGCGTCGTACCCCCAGGGCAGGGCTCGGCCCACGTAAAAGGCGCCAGGGGTCTGCGGCGATGTCTGCAACCAATGAAAGTGACAAAGTCTCAGCCGGCGCGCGCCAGCTGAGGTGGGATCCCGGCCCCGCAGGGTCGGGCTCAACACCGGCCCGTCTCGCCCGCACCGTCGGGGAGGTGGAGCATGAGCGCGTGCGATAGGACCCGAAAGATGGTGACGAGAGGTTAACGTCACGCTGCCGTAAAGTGGTATCGGTGCCGTTGTATCGGAGCCGTTTTGCGAATACGAGCACATGAGCACAGTATCGGACCCAATACCCGATACTGATATCGTATCGGTGCATCCCTAATGAAAAGCAATTTTCAACAAAAGAAACCCGTGTCTATATGCAGAGAATCCTCTGAAGCTACAGTACGACATCATCATTGCAAATTAAACATTTCTCTTCCACCTCACACAGCGACAAAATGAATCAAGAGGATTTCATCCCACAAGGAGGGGGGTGGGGGGGATATATCTGAAAGTTCATATTCAAGCTCCTTCTCATTTATCCCTCAAAAGTGCATCATTGTCATGGAAACCAACTCCCATAGTTGTAGCAAGAGAGGTATGGAAATACTCCTCCAGGCAGAGTCATGCAGTGAAAGTCTCCGGTTACCTCTTTTGTGCATACGCTTCCAGACTAACTTTGATTCATCGGAGTGTTAACGCCACTCTTTATTCCTTATAATTCAATTCTCCTACTGTGTAAGAGACGGAGAGAGACAGACTGCCCTCTTGCATGATCCGCATTTAAACAGGAAGCAGCGCGGCAGATAGAGGAGACAATTTGGGGAATGGGTTTGTCTGGCAGAGTTTCTGGATAAAGTGTGTGAGACCGATCGGCTCAGGGCTGTGAGTTTTCCTCTTACAGCACAGCCCAGCCTCGGCTTTCAAAGGTTAACAATGTTATAGAGAGGTCTGGCATGAACTCATATATGCATATTGGATCTGGTACAGGCAAGTATGAGAGTCATGAAATCTCACTAATGTGCCGTATTTACAGCCACTTAACCCCTTCACCTCTTTAAAGGACCTACTGTGAATGCACATCGATCACGTCCCCCCTATACAGAGGGTTCCTGAGCTGCCATATTGACCTTGCATGATGATTAGATGTTAGAGCGCATGTGAGCAGGAACATTAAGCCTGAAGAGGATATCGGCACTCCATACATGCACTACTGCTACATGTGAATGATAGCGAAGGGGTCAAGTCCTCTCTTGCTAAGTTCTGGCAGAAAATGGCAAAAGATTTGCAAGAGTGGATGAGTGCTTTTAGCGACTCCAGGGATGGAAAAGTCTGTCCCTTGGTTGATCCTCCAATTTGTATCATATCTCAACAACTATTGGGTGGATTGGCACATTTTGTGCAGATATCTGTGGTTCCCAGAGGTTGTATCCTACTGACTTTGGTAATCCTCAGACTTTTCCTCTAGTGCCACCATAAGGTTGACATATAGTCTCAACAACTATTGAATGGATTGCCCTAAAATGTTAATATAGTCAATGGGCTCGTTCAAGATGAGCCAGGTCTGCGCAAAATCGATCACAGGCGATCGCCGCACAATGCATGCCGGTAAGATTTGTGTCCGACTTGATCCCGACTTGCTCTGACATCACCCACACGCGGGCAACGATAACCTCACGACATCGAGGCGGTCGCAGTTTTTAGAGCCAGGCGTCGCAGTTGCTCTCCACCGACTGCAAGACCCAGGGCATTATGGGAAACGCCTGGCTCTCGCCTGATCAAAGAGCTGATTGGCTCTTAGTTTTGACAGCAAACACTACGTGTTGTAGAAAGTCCGAACTTTCAGTGTAATTGTAATATTTAACGCTAGATTGTAGGCTATTAGTGTCATGTTGTGCAATGAGGAAAAGTCTTCCAAAGATTAAATCCCCCTGGCTTAAAAATATACAATACAAAGAAAGAGTAATAATTGACAATGTTTATAGCTGAAGGTGTTTTACAGACGTCTCTTTTACAATGCTGGTCTATGGGGAAAATGTTTTTTTGGGCCGCAGGGGGATTTTTCGTTGTAAGACTTCGAGTGACCACTGGAAAACATATTAGAAGCAAAGCTGAGCGGCGGCGCCGTATCCAGCTCTGTAATACATCCATGGTTTACCTGAGCATAAGATACTATCTGTGAATACATGCTGTGACCCACATGATGAAGTCCATTAATTTCTGTTACAGCTGTTTGCAGACTTACTATCAAGCTACTGACATTCCCCATCGAGAGCCAATTCAATTTGGAGATGTGACAAGAACTTGTTTACCACCATTCAAGTGTTCTCTACTTCTAAAGAGATGTTTGTGGAAAACCTTGCACTCATCCCAGCAGTTGAGGACAAGCTCTTCAGTCATTTTGGTTTTGAAGGCTTCTCTATTTTCTGTTTTTTATTTTTCTGTTATAATTGGTGCGGCCAAATAAATGCTTTGCCGCTAACAGGATTAGTTCAGTCGTATCTTTGTGCAGACCTCCACATAAATGCAGTTGACACTTAAAACACCAACCACAATTGGCTTACAGTTTGATAGCAGTTAAGGTACAAAGGGATTATTTGGTACTGACCCTGTAACTTTCTTATACTCTAGTGGCATCGGCAGTTATTTCCTGTAAAGATATAACCGAGACTGGAGGAACAAAACAAGCTGCCTCTTCTATTAAACCATCTTTAGCCAGAATTCTTTATAATATACAGTATATAACATCATGACAAGACACTTAAAGGTTCTATATACGGGATTCAGAGCATTAATATAGCAGCAAACAACTAAAGATATAGAGGAGTAATGTCTACCTGAGCAGAGAATGAAATCGCTCTCTCTCTGTGCTTTGTTTACATAACCGGGCCGGCCACGCATGCATTTTAGTGCATGTGAGTCTCTCTGTTATGCCCCACTGGCTAGCAAATGGCCGCCTCTCTGCACTGCTCTCATACGGCTGTTACCGCCGATAACGCTGTCATGACGCATGGCGTTATCGGGAAAGCGTAGCACCCACCCTCTGGTTCCCCCTCACTGTTAGCTCTGTCAGCACTGTTGCCGTTGATTGCATTGTTCACGCTGTTAGCACCGTTAGCTGCTAGCCTCTGGCTAAGCCGTCTCCATGTTGAGAGCCTTGTGGAGGCAATAGAAATGCTCTGAATTCCATTTTGAGCATCTTTATGCGCTTTATGTTAATTGAAGTACATTTTTAAATGAATGTGGCAAATGCATTTAAAGCTGGTAATCTTTAAAGCTGTGGTTTTTATGAAACTGTCACTATATCCTGACAGTAGTGCACAAGACAGATAATCTGTGGAAAAAAATTAGGTTCCTCTGCCTTTTCCTAGTGCTCCTAATGGCATTTGCAAATTTCTACGGCGGCCAAACCTAAACAACTAATCACGATGTTTTACATATTTTTTAGTGTACTGTTTAGCTGTAAAATGAGAAAGCTTGTGACCCGGCTGCCATGTTGTAAAAGGTCGAGCCAAACAAACTTTCTCTCAAAATGTCACACGAAAATCCATCTTGTCAGGCTCCAAGTAATGTGTTTGTGTCTGGCAAGCCAGAGCACGGACCAATCAGCGTCCTGTGCTACGGGCGTGGCTCATGTGTGTGTGACCCAGTGAGACCATAGCGTGACGGAGAGGCGACTGTTCATTCTGAACAACAGTGGCGGCTCCCAAATAAGGTTAGCGTAGATGTTGCAATGGCATCAGTTTGTATCAGAACTGGAGAGAATTTCTTCATTGAAAGAAAAGCATAAGGGAAATCAGGTGGGGAAGCTTCATTTAATGGTAAGACATTTTTGATGGTTGTTTTAGGACTGCAGCTTTCATTAATAGAGCTGGCAGCAGATGAGGTAGTGATTTGAACAAGATGCCTTGTGTCATTAGTTTTGGGGATTAGTGGCCTGCACATGCGACAGCGTGGTGATACAACTAAGATTTCCTTAGGTGTTGTGTTTTGTAAAAGGTGCTTCATGGGACAGTTCACCACCACCAGTGGTAGGGATGATTACAAGATTTTTGTGGTTCATACATTTTTTGGGGAAAGAGAATTTGTGAGTAAAAGGCCGGGAGAGGGAGACAGATTAAATGTTGTAAACTATGTTATCAATCAGATTCAGAGTCTATTCTGTGGAGGTTTCCCTTTCTGGACAAATTAACTAAGCTAGTGGACTACAAAACCGCACTAGCTATAGACCTAGCAGGATCTCCAATCACCTGCGACCTGCTGAGCGCTGAATCACTAGTGTTAAACTCGCTGTAAGCACCTGTCTATATTCCTAGACAAAATAGCGGCGCCTCTTCCAGTAGGATGAAGGCCGTCCGCTCTCAGCAGCTCGGAGCGGCCCCAGAAGTGAAGCCAGTTATCAACAAAACCTAATCCCTGCTCCTTACAATAGCACGCCAGCCAGCGGTTCATTGCAGTAAGCCCACTGTACATCTCATCATTCCCCCGTTAGTTTTGCTTTCGTTAGTTTGATTGACAGATGGTTCATCCAATCACCTGCCAAGTATTTTTTGAAAGGGCCTCCCCTTTTCCAAACAGTTTCCAAGAGTCTCTGTGGGTTTATCACTACAAGTGACCCCTTTGGCATTACAGGTAGTCATTTGCTCCACTGTTGATCTAGAAGTATTGATTAGTGCAGCTCTAATAAGAGATAAATATGCAATATGCATAAATGATATTAAAAGCTCCTGGCTGACTACATTTAATCAAATGACGGGCGATAAATCATTCAGGTGGGTTTAGGAAGGTCTCAAACTTGCAAAGTCAGTGCAGAGGACACCGAGATCTAGAGACAGATGTGAGTTTCACAGCTGTTTGAATGAGATAAAATAAGCTGTCATCAATCATCAGCGGTGATCATCAATCACCATGTTCATCCTGCTTTGTTACGTATGTACGGCAGGTACAACACCAACACGTGCACCATGTGATGTCAGAAAGAGGGAAGTTGTCAGATAATTGTTTTTGCTCTGATTTGCAAAAAAAATATTTGAGAATCATTTTAACAGTAAAATATTTCCAAGCCAAGTGAATTTTAACAGTCTTAAGTAAATCTGAATATTGACCAGGGAGTTGAAGTGTCAGCTGCGACGCTGGAGTCAACGCGTGTCCCACAGTACAACCACACAACTCATTACTGCTCAGTGTTAGTGAGAGCATGGACTCCTGATGCAGGGTTAATCCAGTGCATGTGAGAACGAATGTTCCGATGCTTTGCCAATTTTTTTTACACGTTGTAATTCAGTCAATGTTCTCTCTCAGGTTAACCACAGGTGAATTAAAAATTCATGAGCTGAAAACAAAGAGTGCTGAAGTGTTCTCAACGGCGCTGATAAGTGAGGGAGATGACAGCGACACAGGAAAACAAAAGCATCCAACACATTTTCAACAGAGTAATAAAACGATTCACACTTTATTTTTATGTTATCCAAAGTTCCGGAAAACTGGCTCGGGATTGATAAATTGCAGCGTGAGAGGAGTATTTAAAAATGATGCATCATTATCTTTATCATTATGCAAATATGCAGTGAGGAGAAACCAGTGCATTATCATGCGTAGAAGCCCTATGATATGAAAGAGTGTGTAAACAACATTTTCTTCCAAATGATCTTCCTCCACATCCACATATACAGTCTATAATCATCCCACATGCAGAATATATGTTTTTTTAATCCTCGTGTGTGACGTCAGAGGTGTTATCAGCACAGATTTTCTGGCAGGAGGCCAAGAAGCCCTCCACCTCTCATCCTCTGGAGGGTAGAGAGAAGATGAGAAACCCTCCATTGTACCGTCCTTCAGTAGGTGAGTGGCGTACCATCGCAAACAAAACACCAAATTACTCAACGCCTTCTTAATGAAGACACAGCTGGCCTACACACAGAGCTCCCTGCTGGAAACTGTTCTTCTCTATGTGGTAGTTCAGAGAGGTATGCATGAAAATATGTATTTTGATTAGAGCTGTCAATCAATTAAAATATTGAATCGCAAATGAATCACACATTTTTTTATCTGTTAAAAATGTACCTTAAAGGAAGATTGAAGTATTTAATACTCTTATCAACATTGGAGTGGACAAATATGCTGCTTTATGCAAATATATGTATATATTTATTATTGTAAATCAATTAACAACACAATGACAAATATTGTCCAGAAACCCTCACAGGTACTGCATTTAGCATAAACAAATATGCTCAAATCATAACATGGCAAACTCAACAGCTGTCAGTGTGTCAGTGTGCTGACTTGACTATGACTTGCCCCAAACTGCATGTGATTATCATAAAGTGGGCATGTCTATAAAGGGGAGACTCGTGGGTACCCATAGAACCCATTTTCATTCACATATCTTGAGGTCAGAGGTCAAGGGACATTGAACATTGACATTGAAAATGGCCATGACAGCTTTTCCGCGCCATTATTTAGTGCAAGTTTGAAGCGTTATTTAACCTTCTTGGTTGACATGGTTGGTATCAATGGATTCATTAGGTAGTTTAGTTTCATATGATATCAGTATCTTCTCTCTAGCTTTGAAACTGAGTCCACTACAACCTCCGAAAGATCGATTGCGTTAATGCTTTAAAGAAATTAGTGGCATTAAAAGGAATTTGCGATATCGCGTTAACTTTGACAGCCCTAATTTTGATAGCTTTCTGTGTTTCATCACCGCAAAATGTGATGTATAAAGAGATTCATCACACATTTCTTTAGTAGGAAATCATAGAAAAATAGAACAAAAAAAATACATTTCATGTAAGACCTGCATATTGTACAGTTCATACAAAAAATGAAGCTATTGCACGTTGTCGGTGCTCGGGCCCTAATGATGCTGTACAATGTACTCCAGCGTATGACTTTATGACGTTAGGGTTGAAGGTTTTCCTGTGATTTTAAAATTACTACATCCCAGGAAAATATCTCTTTATTTCCTGGGATTCTTCATCATAAATTATAAACACAGAACTGTGAATTATTAATCATCATTTTCTTAGTTTCTGGCATTATTCTCTCATATTCACTAGATAATGTGGTAGCAGAGCAACAAATCCCTCTTAACCATTCAGAATTGTCTCATCCTCTGTTTTTCAGGATGCCCCTCTAACGTTACCAGTTTTAATATATTCGAGTGGTTGCAGGGGAGTATATGACCATCTTTTGAGCTGATCTGAGGTTGTTATTGTGTGGAGTGGCAGAAAAGGAAAATCTGACAACATGCAGCCATTTTAGCATGTTGTTTCAGTGGTTTGGATCATAGTTGGGTGTTTAGTTGTGACGTTATTGTGATCATCTGCACTCTTTCTCTGATTTTACGCCGTCCTGCAGGTCTGTTTAAGCTGCTTGTTGAACCGCCTGCAGAGTTTTTGTGTACAGATCCACTTTGTTCACTTATTCTATAAAATATTTAACCACACAGCTGGACTGTAAGCTGCCATTTTAGCATGAAATGTGGAGAAACTAGAAGAAAGCGTTGCCGGTGAAATGTCAATCCAGTTATGCTACTGTAATGGAATTTCAAGGTCAGACAACAGCTGTGAGAGTCATGTAGTGGAGTTAATGAGGTTTGGAGAAGACGCCTTTATTACAGTAGGATATGAGAACAGTATGCAAGCATTTTGTTTGCACACATGCTAAAAATCTCAGGATTGCATAGGTATTTCCTCCTGAAACAAAACAGAATCATTGCACTAATTAACACATTTTATTACACGTCTTTGTTGAATACTTGACTCTGATTGGTCAATCACGGCGTTCTACGGTCTATTATTTCTTTATAGCAGACCGTTGCTATGTATAACAGACCGTTGCTATGTATAACAGACCGTTGCTATATATAACAGCCCGTTGCTATGTATAGCAGACCGTAGCTATGTATAACAGACCGTTAATATGTATAGCAGACCATAGCTGATGGTTCTAAAGATGATCCTTCCAGGTATTCCTGTGGTGATCTCAAATCGTAAATATTAAACATTTATACATAAATATTTACGATGGGATCTCCTGTTGTGTGTGGGGAACCCCGAGGACAGCCGATGACACAGTCACGTGGGAAAGAACGATAGCCAATAGAGAACCAAGCTGATTGACGAAGGAAGGACAACCACCACCATCATGCCGGCTGCGGGTAATTCATAAGCTAATGCTAAACGTGAAGCATAAAGTAGTAGTAAGATGGAGCTCAGAAATGGAGGACCAACTTGTTGATTTGTGGAAACAACACGAGTGTTTATTTAACGTGTCTCCATGACTTCATCCATCCATCCTTCATGAATTTTCAGTACAAAGTAAAAACTAACATCTCTAATTCTTCCTGCCTATCGTCCGACATGTTTGTTTACACTAAAGTCATGTTTGATCGCCAGAGATTTTGAGAGATTTCCGTTTGTTTTTAGATGTGACTCTTGTTGTCCATGAATTAATCTGTCAGTGTGTGGTTTGCTCTCTGCACATTATAGGAACAAAACTGTTAAATTCAACAGAACATGTCGTTATGTGTGGGCTCTCTCACATTTTACACATCTGTTCGTGTGGGCCAGTATTAACAGATTACAGACATGTGAGTGGTACTGAAGAAAGCAAATTAGCGTATTTCCCAAAATGTAAAATTATTCCTTTAATGTAAAACATATTCAAAACTGCCCACATTGGGTACCTTCCCTCTTCATAAATTTAAAAGCTGATGATGAAAATAATTGACAGCACTGCTAGAAAGTTCTGTTTCCCTCAAACTTTCTCTTCCTTAAAGAATGTCCCTTCACAACACCTAAAGATTTTCAACTGCATGATCGTTAGTCCAGACACGCTCTTTATATCCTATACCTACCTGCACAACCCACAGCTCACAATAACCCTGTATACTGTCTCAGAGCCTCTGATCTTCACCTCACTGGGGCACGAGGCTTTTCTGACCACAGCAAGCTTCATTATACAGTGATCGGCCCATTTGGTGTTCTGCAGAGACGACAGAGTGAGAACAGAGCACCTGGCTTTACGTGAGGGGCATTCATGCTCACTTTCTCTCTGGGTTTATGAAACCTTGATGAACGTTCCCCCCCCATCCCACCTGCTTTCACAGTCTCTGAGATCCATCCGTTCCACTGCTCTGCCCCTTTCAAGATCGATTCAAGGCGTTCTGGGAAAAAAGCTTTTCTCTGCCGACCCGTGGCGCTGACCCACTCGCTGGTCACAGAGGGGTTTTCCACCAGCCTGATTTAGAAGCCAGAGGGCTTCTTAATCAGTAATAGAAAAAAAATAAATGCTACCTGCCTTTTTTAGAAATAAAACACACTATTTGTGATTGAAAAGTATAACCTTCATTAGATGTCATTATACGTTTAACCTCCATGCTGGGGACTCATTTTGAAATGTCTTTACTTTGTAAATTGTGAACATAAGTTTATTTGTAAAACAACAATGCATGTCTGCACAGAAAGAAAAGGAAGGACACCTAAACATCTCTGCTGGCAGAACGATTATGAATTCAGGTCAGAGAAGAAGTTTTTTTATATTTCTGAAGGAGAAGAAATAAGAAAAGAAACAAAATGTGTCTCTCTCACGAACAGCAAAACAACAGCTACTCTTTTAATCTTAATAGACTGACAACAGTCTAATCTTTCAACAGGGTTCTGTGGCGTCATATTAGGTCACATTTTAAGAATCTGTGTCACATTTTTCATGACCAACAGAAACAGACTGAAAGTCTAAATACCTAATCGAAATGTTCGTGTTTTACAAGCATTTGAGAGTTTGAAAAGAGACCGAAATAGAGAGAGAGGAAGTGCCTGCCAACAAAAGCAGATGTATTGACGTAATTAAAAGGCTGTTGGATGCCTCCTCTGTTGCTGCCAGCAATCCACAGCAAGGCCATATGGGACATATTGAACTCCAAAGGAGCCATCCATCTGATTCAATACAGACCGAACGTTGTGGCGTTTCTGACACACACACGTATTTGAAACAAAAACATCGAGCACACCTGCAGCATTCACTGTGCCGCCAGTCATTTTCAGTAGTTCAGTCCTCTGGAGGAGTTAAACGAAGGGTAAACCGACTGAACTGAATGAGAATTAAAGAGAGCTCTGGTGTGAAAAATGTATCCCTGGGTAATTTAATAAGTACTGCTGCTGAATGACGTGAAGTTCTTCATGCTGATAAGTGAAAACAAATGTAGTTTCCGAGAATATGCTTTCACATTGTTAGTTAAATCATGTAGGCAGGGTCCAAATGCAGTTAGGAAACAAATTGATTATAATTCTCTACTTAGTCCTCCAGCAAAAACAAAGCAATATCATCATCCCATCGGAGTTGTCTTTCTGGCCACCTTACAAATTTAAGTTCAATATTCACACAGCCTTCAGGTATCTTTTGGTCTCCAACAACTCCTAAAACATAATATCTGAGTCAAATCAAAGGAAAACTTTATACCTTTTATATTAAACTGCCTCTTGACTGGTAAAAGCATCCCCTCCTCAATAAAACAAACATTCAACAGTCGCAACTCAATAAACTTTTTGATTAATGTTTAATTTGTATTATTTATCAGATCAGTAAAGTATTTTCCTTGACAGATTAGTGAATCAAAACATTCTGGTTTTTATATGAGTATAAATTTAATGTTTTTCTCTTTTTTTATAGATTTTTGATTCTGTTGATTCAGTTACTCTATGTGGTGCCTGCACAAGAATACATTAACCCTCAGCGATCCCGATCGACTTTACTGTCTTTCAGAGGCTTTAGCAGGCTCAGTTCTAGAGCCAGAGTGAAGGTACAGATATCATATGAACCTAAAACCTAAGGAATCCATTGATACCAACCATATCATGCTAACCTGTCGGGAAGGAGGCTAAATAACGCTCCAAAGTCGGGCTAAATTTTTTTGAGGAACTTTATGATAATCACATTTTTGAATGCAGTATAAATGTGTTATTATCTCCTATTCTAAAATTGTGTATTTGATTATTTCTGCATACTGGGGTCCCTAAACAGTCTTGGAATTTCATAAATTGGGTATCACTGTAAAGCTGAGACTGTTGTGGATCCAATGAGCCCAACTGTATTCATGTGTGATGATGTTATTCCCCATAGTAGCCATTTCATTGTAGTGAGACCATTTTTTGAAACTTGACCTCACTGTATAAAATGACCTGTGGTGACCTCTAGGATAATCACAGCCTCATGAAACTTTACAGCCACAAACTAAAGACCTAGAGCATTCAGAGGATGGATGGCTTTCCTAGCTAGATTGACAGTAAGGGGGTTTCTGAACAGTTTACACAACGGATGTGCTCGCCATCCAATCGCCAAAAAAATGCAATTCTTGCAGAAATCTCAAAATGTCAAAAGTTTTTGATCCCAAATCACAGCATGGCTTTTTCTATGTTGTTCCTCAAGGTCTCTGTAACTTCATGTGGTATTTTGGAGGGATTATTGATAATTTTTTATCAATTCTCGAGTGGTAAAAAATGGTTAAATTTAGCACCGAATCTGTGTAACAAATGGTATCAACCCAAAAATTGCTGCAACAACTTATGAGACACAATAGAGCATGGGGATGACCATCATATACGTTAATCATAATGTAAAAAACCCTTATTCACTTTTTCAATTCTTTTTAATTAATTGATTCATGTTAATTCTGATTTATGACTAGAACAACTTGACACACAGTGCTGAGCTGCATCTGAAATTAATCTTCAGGTTTCCAGCTTTCAGATGATGTACACCACTTCTATGTGGCATCTACTGTTGACCTGCTATCTCCCCTAAAGACCCCCTGTACCCCCCTAAAAAAGACAAATATGGGTGTATTGTGGATCTCAGAGGGTTAAAGCACGGTTATAGCTTGAAGTTTGTCTTAAAAATGCTGTTGGACTGGAATTGTGTTCATTTTCCAGTTCAATTGCAAGTTTTCTTCTTTAAATGTTTTGTAGCCCACTGCAGTAGCTCTCGTCGAGGCCTTGGTTTTGTAAAAAAATAATAATGTTATTTCCCCCATCAGGATTCGAGAGCTCTTAAAATCAGTTAAGTTGTGAAGTGGGTAGCAACTACTTTAAAGACGTGGCTACAAAACATCAAACGTACAGTTAAGATGGATAGCCTTGGAAGAAATTGTATCAGATACAGAGCAGATACTGTGTGTTGTGATGCTTTACATGCTGTCGTTATCATCATGTATTGTGCTGTGTTAAATTATTTAGGATGTGGCTGAGATGCGGAACTCGCCTCACCTTGAGGTGTTGCTGTCTGACCTCGTCTGTTTTCTTGTTTGTCTGTTTTTGTTTAGCTGTAGCGACGGGGCATAAGATGGCAATGCTGGTCAGTTGGTCACTCTATGCAACACTTTTGTACCTCAACAACTGCTGACAAGATTTCCATAATTTTGTGGATATTCATGGTCTCCAGATGATTCCTAATTTCTTTTGTGAGCCCCTGATGTTTTGTGTAGCGTCAAGTCAAGTTTTCCCTGCCATCAAATACAGCATGTGCTTTCCTCAGTCCTACACCTCAGGCTAAGATATTAAAGCTGCATCAACTGATATTGTTTGGCACTTGGAGGGAGACAAGCTGTAAACATAACTATGACATTAATATCCCATTGTGCAGTTGTTATGGCGACCGTGTTAGCAAACAGTTGCTTACAGCAGCACACACAAAGCAACATTAGCATTAAAGGTGCTAAATGAGAGCATTAATATAGCAGCAAACAATTATTGTCTATGTAAAGATATAGAGGAGTAATGTCTACCTGAGCAGAGAATGAAGTCGCTCTCCCTCTGTGTGTGTTGTAATCCAAGCTTCTCCTTGCTTTGTTGACATCGCCGGGCCGTCCGTGAGTGCATGTTCGTATGGCAAGCCATTTTAACATTTAATAGCTAGACAGGATATTCATTAGAGATGTCGGCAACGTAATTTTTGCATAGTCAAAACTATAATTCAAGATATCTGTATTTACATTTTGACTAGTATGATTCACACTACTTTTGCCATTCATGTGTATGGGGTTTTTCATTACGGATATCCACAATTGCACAGTTGCGGAACTGATGACTTGTCATAATTCCAGGTCAAGATATCTTTAATTCCTCACAATTGTAGATAGCTACTTTGTCCTTTTTATATAATTTATATAAAATTAAACTGTGACTAGTCAGAATGACGTTGTAGATATCTCAAACTGGAGTTACAGATAGTCAAAATGTAATTACAGAGTAGAGAAATTTATTTTACATATGAAACTAATGATTCTTTAAAGTGGCAACAGGCATCTTTTCAACTTCAACTAACGCTAGCAGCCAGAAACAAGATTTGTTTCTTTTGTTCCAGAAACAAACGTAGATTTTTGTGGCTTCCTTGTAGCTCCTGGGTCATTTCCCGGCTGTTAGCATTAGCTAGCGGTAGCATTAGCAACATGGCTACTGCTAGCAGCCCAAGCCCCAAGAAAGAGCGGCGGTCGTTAATGCCAATTTTTGTAATTGCCAAACGGCGGTACGACAACTTCCGTGTCATTCACGTGATGCCATTGGGCCCAAAAATACTTTTTCCCATAGACTTACATTGGAAAAGAGATGTCTGTAACTCAGCGGATAATTTATTTTTGAGGTAAATCAACTTCTCAGTACGAACACTCTAATAGTCCTTATTTAAATCATTAGGTCCTAAAAGTTGTAAAATGCACTAATAGCTGAATCCAGAGTTATATTTCTTCCTCTGTTCATGTGAATGAGACCCAGACTGAGGCTGGAGCGAGGGCTGGGAGACGGAGTTAGCAAGCCTTGATGACAGCATCACGAGCGTGACCGAGCGGACGCTACTGCGACTGCTCCATGGCCCCAATGGATGCGGAAGATCGCCGGAAGATCCGGGTACTTTTCCACTCGGAAGTGGAGCCATATTGGCTTCATGCGCCACTGAGCAACTTTTCATAGGAATGAACGGGCCGCACCTCCAACGCTGTATCCAGTTCTTTTAATACATCCATGGTTAGCATTAGCTAGCGGTAGCATTAGCAACGTGGCTACTGCTAGCAGCCTGGTTACTGTCCAAAGCAAGAAACAACCGTAAGCATACCAATTTGAACTAGAAACCCCGATCTCAGTGCTCTGGGCAGAGTAAAACTAGAAAAAAGCTGGCCTTCATTATCCCGTGAGATTGCGACCCGGCGGCAGACAGAATTACCAGAGTGAAAGCGAGGATTATAGGGAA
Source organism: Adelosebastes latens (assembly GCA_916700685.1). Lineage (NCBI taxonomy): Eukaryota > Metazoa > Chordata > Actinopteri > Perciformes > Sebastidae > Adelosebastes > Adelosebastes latens. The sequence continues at coordinate 61,628 of CAKAKR010065979.1, forward strand.
CCAATATAAATGCAGATGGTGTCATTATTCTATAGCCAATACATTGAGCAATCAACATTTACTTCATAATGATAAGTTAAAGCAAAAAACTTGTCTATTGCCACTTTAATTTTTATGAGCTGCAATGACTTTGACATTTTAACCTCTAGAGGCAGCGAGCAGTGTTTTGCATTTAAATTCTTTTCTTTTGTTTATACTTTCCTGGGTTTTATAATAGTTCAACTCTTTAACTGCCTAACCACAGGGTGCTGTTTTGTAGTTGGTTTTTGTTTGCTGTATTGACTTTAAAGAATTGTGCCCTGTGCCTTTACAGATCCATCTCATACTTGCTGTAGCCTGCTATTGTGCACCACAGGGTTTATTTTTTTTCTGAAATTCAAACTGTGCTGTCGTCTCGCCTTCTTTTCAGCCATGACAAGAAATCATTTGGCAACCTGTGATTTTATGAGTTTTACGGGAAACATTCAATCCAGGATTGTCTCCCTCCCTCCCAGGTGAGGGCTGCTTCTGCCTTGGTTAGCAGTGCAAGACAACAAGAGCTCTGAGAAATACAAGATGCAACACGGCATGTGATTACATCTTTCAGCTGGCAATCAAACTGTAACGGCATCGGTGCTGAATATGTAGCTTGGCGCTGGAGAATAGAAGCCCTGACAGTGTATTTGTGTGGGTTACAACACCTGTCTAGAGAAGAGTGGCAGATGTGAATTCACAGCATTTGTTTTCCTTGTGAGACATTTAGAAACGTTGGAGCAAACAGGCAAGTAGATTAAAAAAGCAAACTGTTATTTGATAAAGATGGCCTGAGGAGCCTCCTCGTTGTGGGGAAGCATGTTGGGATTCAAATAAAAGACCAATAAAACACTCAGCAGAGGGGGAAGGAAGGGGACAGCGGAGCAGAGAGAGCTCATAACGAGTAGCAGATGAAGCAATGAGGCTAGCAACTGGCAAAACAGTAAAAAGAGATCAGCAGCACGAATACCAGCAGAAGAGAATAAAAGTAGCAGAAGAAGACGACTTCCACAAATACCAATAACCTGAGAGGCCACTTACACCTGAGGGGGAAAACATGTTTGTTTATGACAGATGGAGAGCAGCAGGAGCAAACACAGCCGGAACACGCTGAAGCAAACACAAAAGCGGCGAAGCATTAATCACTAATTACACCTGTTCAGCATTTGCAACAGTCTACAATTAAATTAGGTTTTGCAGAGTTTTCAGCTGCTGTTTTGATCCTTTCCTGAGCATATTTGTGCAGCGCATCGGTGTCAGAGCTGCGGTTGTAATGTTAAAGTGGAACCGTCATATTAATTTCCCCAGTGAACTATATCTATTCACTCATATCTGTTCTCTCATCTAACAAATAAAAATCGCCCCGATGTTGATAAAAATTAGTTTTTCTGCTTCCACTCTTCAACTGTTTTTCTTTCCCCTCACTCAGTTTTGGGTCAGAGGAATATTTTCAAATGAGTTGTGAATATTTTTGTTTTGTTTTTTTTATTTCTTTTTATTAGCGAAAGACTTATTTTACAATTCAATTTGAACGTGTATCAACGTTTCTTTTTTGTTTTTAAAACAAATATTGAAACCAGAAAAATAAAATAAAATAAATATATAAAAATAAAAATATATATATATAAAATAATAAATAATATATAAAAAAAAATAATTATAGAAATAAATGTGGTAATGATATATTATTGATAATGAACCTATCTTTTTATCAAATATACTTAAACTACATGATAATAACTATTATTTATATATATATATTATATTTTAATTTACTCATAATTATAATGAGTAAATGAAAATATAAAAATATAAGATACATTCAAAGTAATGATTGAAATGAAATAATAAAGAAAAAATAATATAAAATTAAAAAAAACACAAAAACGTTTAAAAAAAAATACATATTGACGTTTATATACACGTTTATAATCTGAATACGTCTGTAGCAATCATGGTTTGAAGAAATGATAATAGTAGAAAACAAAACTGCATAAAGTATAGCTCTTTAATGGCTTTCATTTATTTTCATGTACATGTCCAATCCAACACACACATGCAGTTTATTAGGATAGCGTTGGCAGATTTGAAAATATAAGTGTGTGTTTTTTAACAGTGGGTCACACAGAAGTAAACAACAGCAGATCCCTTTAATTTCCAGTCGGCATCCATCAATTTTGTCAGCTGAAATGTCCACTGTTGCTTGCAGATTTTATCAGCTGTAGCTCGCAATAATTGACACACACTGGGAGCTGGTTGAAAACTACATCTCTGACTTACTTTCTACTGTTTTCTGCTGACTCACTTTGTTGATGGCTGATAGAGACAAGCTGACAACTGAGGCTAAAGCTCTTTTTCGAAGGCAAAAAATCACCGTCCTCACCAGTTGATGATCCATCTATCACAGTGTAAAGCCAGTTAACCCTGGTATTATAATGTTGTATGACAAGGAAAAGCACCACACAAGTTAGATTTATGTGTTATTGTTCGGTTATTCAAACAATATGTTACCTTCTTACAAGACAAGATGAGAAAAAACCGATGAGTTTGGCAAACGTAACGCACAAACTTCCCCAAAGCAAATCAAGACTGCCGAGTGTAACATTACCCAGATCTTCCACATCCATTGTCTATGTAAAGATTTAGAGGAGTAATGTCTACCTGAGCAGAGAATGAAGTCGATGTGTGTGTTGTAATTCGACTTTCTCCTCGTTTTGTTGACATAGCCGGGTGGCAGGCTTCATGCATGTGGGCTGCCCCATTGGCTAGCTCACGGCCGCCGCTTTGCACTGCTCTCATACGGTTGTTACAGCTGATAACGTCGTCCCGACCGACGGCACCGTCATGGAGGTGTATAGCACCCCCCCTCTGGTTCCCCCCCAGGTTAACACTGTTAGCTCTGTCAGCAGTGCTACCGTTATTTTCAAGTTTGATGCTGTTAGCAACGTTAGCTACGAGCCGCTGGCTCAGCCGTCACCATGTTGAGAGCCGTGCGGAGACAATAGAAACGCTCTTGCATTTAGCACATTTAAATGAGGCCTATTCAAGTGTTGATTTACCTAAAAAAAAATTATACGTCTCTTTTCTCAATATATGTCCATGGGAAAAAATCTTTTTGGGCCCAATGGCATCAGGTCACGGATCCAGAAATTGTAATTCCACTTCCTGGAGGCTTGGTAACCCCATGTAGTTATGTAGTTAGCTAACCATAAGCTTCTTTTAAGCTAATTAGCCAAACATGCTCACGTTTGCGGCTTACATCAGAGCAGACAAACACACTGTTGAATCCATTCCTTACATTTTCTTGTCATCCAAATTTTGGTAGGCCTACAGTTGCTATAAGCTGTAACTGGACATTAGCTGTTCATTGGAGGGGTTTAGCGAATGGTCATGTCCTACTGTTGCACTCGTAACTCAAAGTGGATAAAAGCTTGAGTACAATGTTGAAAGATAATGAGATCAAAGACCCAACACAGTTTTCCCGTCTTCCCACATTACCGTCCTGTCAAACCAACAAGCTGTTTTAATCTCCAGTGCTTCAGCCCAGCCTCTCTGATAGTGAGATATCAGCCACCAACTCTCCCCCTTCCTGAGGCCTCGCCTGGCCATGTTACATAATGAAAGCTGCCGTCTTAGCCAAGCGGAGCAGATACCAACCCCCTGTTGTCTTTGCATTAATTAATTGTACTAAATGTCAGTAGCTGCTGGCGAGGGTGCAGGCGATTAAAGGCAGCAATCATTTAGCGGGTCATGATTTTGATAAGGGCAATTAGCCCACAAGCTGCTGCAGAAAATCAATGGGAAGAGGAAGAGGCTGCCTCCCAGAAATTCCCAGGACTGAGTCTGCCGGCGTTAGGAGAGGACAGCCCAGTCGCACAGCAGTCTGTGAAATAGTCACTAAATTGTATTAATTTGTGTACATAGACACGAATTTCACATTTTTTTCGTGATGGACACAGTTTGTGTTGGAGTCTTGTCTGAACAGCGTAGCCACACGCGAGCGCGCATGGGACACCGACCGGCAATGATTTATACGTGTAAGAAGTTACAAACAGTACCTTTAATTTCGGGACGGCTTAGGTTGTATTTCAGGACGGTTCTGGGAGGATTGTGAAAAAGGTTAGTTTAGAGCCCTGGTTGAAAGTCGTGCTTAGTGTCACGAAAAAAAAATGAAATTCGTGTCTATGTACACGAATCAAATAGATTAAATTTCGTGTTTATTTCGCAAACTGTCGTGAGACTGAGTTGTAGAGAAGGAGAGAAACACCACAACAAGACTCATCAGGTGAACCCTGAGGCGTCATCATCTCCCAACAAGCTTTGAAAAGTAAGGCCAAAAAGTGAATAAAATCTTGTTATGCAAAACAGGAAATCAAGTTGTCATAAAACTGTTGACGGATGATTAAAGTCAGAGACGAAAACAGGAACTTTAACTTGGATGAGAGAAGCTTGTGTAACTTTTTTTATTTAATGAAAGCCCAGTTTTCATCCAACTCCAATCAGACGTGCACTTTAATTTGTTCCAAATCATCTAGCACTTTCGGAGGCCATTATTCAAACACAATAAAAACCCCACAAAGCTGAACGTCAAAGCGTTATTGATTCATATCTGTCTTTTTGATGTGTCAATAAAAAGCCCCCCCCCCCCGTCCTTTGAATATTCATCTCCATTCCTCTGATTATGCCCCCGCTGGCAGGTTTGGTTCACATGCATATGAGTGATGCCGAGGGCAGATAAAGCATCCTGTGGTAATGAAATACTCTTCAGCTGACAAATGGCAGTCCTCACAGCTCAGGCTTTATTAGGTTTAGCCCTCTTTAAATGTCTCCTCGGTGGCTCGGAGAGAACTTTACTCTCAGCTGTGAGGCGCACACAGCACAGACAATATTGAAGAGCATTACTTTACTCGTTCTCAAGGTGGTGACGGGCTGTCGCTGTCTATCAGGTGAGAGAACCTCTCATCTCGTAGCTGTTTCCTCTCAACCAGGGAAAACAGCGACGTGCTGGTATTGATGTATGGCTGAAATTTCACCGTGACATTTAGAGTCTCCCACACAGACGGCGGAATATCGACAAGCTGCTTCTGACACGAGGATCCGTCAGCTATACCGTGACGTACAGTATAGGTAAAAGATGATGGAAAAGATTGTGTTTGCCAGTTACTGTATGTCACAGGCCCTGAGGTCATGAACAGTGTGTTAACACAGAAGTGACCAGAATATAAAGGCAAAGGGTTCTCATAGCAGTGGTACAATCATTACGTCTTTAGGGGATTTTTTTTTTTTGACATGTTGAACTTTTGTGGGTTATTTTTCTTCAGCGGACGTTTGTCACATTGTGGGAAAAAGCCTTTTCGTTGCCCTTTGGTTTCCGTACGGTGCCATTGTAAGCATTCCTCATTGGAACCACAGAGATAGCTCTACCGCATAACTTCAGTGATTAACTCTGTATACTTTCCACTCTGATGTGTCGTAAATAAAGTCAGAATATCTTTATATACAGATTTTCTACTGACCAGATCTGACTGTCTGGTGCAGTAAAGATGCCAAAAAAAAACACCCTGCAATCGAAAAGTCTTTTTCTCTCTGGAAGGTTCCTAACGGAGTGAAATGACCCAGAAGTATCTCAGTAGCAGCCATGATAAGAGCTGTTAGAGTCCTCTAAATGTTAAGGAAAGGAGCTTCAATGCTTCCTTTCTTATCTCCTTTAGCATAGGATACACTGGAGCATCCTTTACCAAAGGAAAGGAGATAATGCTTTAAAAGTGACGCACCATTCTGCCGTTCATGAAAAGAAACAATATCTTCTGTTTTACATAATATTTCTTACAGTCATAATTGGGATTCATGTTGATAAATATGAGTGGACAGTGACAACCATTTCGTTTGACTTTTTCTATTTATTTATTTCGACTTTCCCCTTTTTTTCGTGACGCTCAGCACGACTTTAAGCAACATATTTTTTGTGTGTTTTCCTACGAATGTCCAGCAACATGTGACGCACGTGTCAATTTCCGCTCCAGTCTTTTCAAAATAAAACTACTTAGTTAGGGTTAGGAAAAGATCGCGGTTTGGGTTAAAATAACTCTGGAAGTGCCGTAATTGAAATGTGGAAGTTACGTGACAAATAAACTTTGACTTTTGGTGTGACACGAACACCGGTCTCCTGGGCGAAAGTCTGTTGTTTTTTGACCCACCCATCGACCCCGACCTCGTCCCTGCGCAGCGTTCGCCGCTCTCTATACTTCCTGGTTCACAATTACGTGAATTACATACAAATTTATTTCGTGCTGACCATCACGAAAAAAAATTTGAAACTTGTGTCTGTGTACACGAATCAATACATTACATTTTGTGACTATTTCACTAACTGCTGTGCGACTGGGCTGAAATACATAAAGATTTATATATTAGAATTCTTTGTCAGAATAAAATACAGTATAGTTTTATTAATTTATTTTTGAATTGCACCAACTGAGGAACATATGGGGGATCCCACACAGGTGGACTGGGCACAACAAAACACCAATTAAATACACATTTATCATTATAGCAGATGTTGGAGAGAGCAATAAAAATGCTAATGTTGTATTGCTTAAATTATTTAATACTAATATTGCTTTACTTTGACACCAGTGGAAGTTAATTTACTTTTTCTGTCTTGGACATATGTTGTTGTTGAAGAAGACTCAAACATTTAACAAAAATGTCTTTCTATATTAAAAGTTTCTTTGGTCCATAATCTTATAGGTAATTATCGAGAGATAATCAGACTATGAAGTTGTTTTTTTCTGAATTGGCAAGTTTGGGAATAATATGAACACATAAAGCAGCCTTCATTGAACATTTTTAATACATTCTTAATCAGCAAAAGAAACTCTATTCTACATTCAGTGCTGAACAATAAAAATTGTGTATTTATTAAGAAAATTCACACAGGTATCCATGTAAATGACTGTACAGTCATCATTCAGCTTGTTGATGCTGCTGCTCTGTACGGTCCTCTTGTTGCTTTATTTATCCACCGCCACCTGTGTGGTTCCGCCTCTGTGTGGTTCCGCCTCTGTGTGTACTATAAAAAGATAACGCACTTTTGACCAAAGTCTAATGGATGTACACCAGCAAGCCATAAAAGCAAATCTGGAGTGTCGCCATGTCATAACCATCAGCACACAAACACGCTTTCCTCAGATCATTTCCATTGTCGTCGTTTGGTGTTTAAAAACAGATGACAGGAAAGATGACTCATAATAAAAAGGACACAAGGGAGAACAGAGAGGTTTTATCACCCTAAGTCTCGCACTCATGACCAGTTTGTGATGTTTGATCTGTTTCAGTGTGACCTCGTGTGTGACTGTGATTTGTATGAACGCTGTTGTTTTCAGCAAATGGTGGAAGTATGGGCATATGAATGTAACAAAAGAGTTAATTTCGAACCAGCCACAACACAAATTATGTGTGTAAGAGGTCATAGCTTATGGTGAATTTGTTCTACATTTAAAGAACCATTTTTAGGCTGATTCCAGTATTTTTATGACCAGATGTTTCAAACTGGTGACCTAAAACATGCTTGCCACCGCTACGCCTGAATATTCGTGTGAAACAGTGAATCCTGAAAGAAGCCCTTGATCTTTCATTTCAAAGGGCTGACGCCAAACCCTGACCTTTTCTAGTGATATTTTAGATCCCTGAAACCGGTGCCTGAAATGGGCCGGCACTCATTTTTGTCCACATGAGTACCCTTACTTCTTATTGCGTACCGTCACCTACCAGTGAGTCATGGTGTCGGTGTGCAACCCTAAACAATCGCGTAAGGGCATCTCTGTGTAAAGATATAGCTAGCTTAATGCTGTGAAACAGTGCTGAAAATGCCTTTGGTATTCTATCTATTTCTATTTCTATCAATAGCTACATAAAGCGTTTTTATTTACCCCCTGAGACCCACAAGAGACATGTTTTTGTCTTTTTTAGGGGTCTTTAGGTCAACAGTAGATGTCACATAGAAGTGGTATACATCATCTGAAAGCTGGAAACCTGAAGATTAATTTGAGATGCAGCTCAGCACTGTGTGTCAAATTGTTCTGGTCATAAATTAGATATAAATATTTTATATAGATGTATATGATGTCCTTTCCCATGCTCTATTATGTCTCATAAGTTGCTGCAGCAATTTTTGGGTTGATACCATTTGTTACACAGATTTTCATGCTAAATTTAACCATTTTTTTACCACTCGACAATTGACAAAAATTATCAATAATCCCTCCAAAATACCACATTAAGACACCAAGACCTTGAGGAACACCATAGTAAAAGTCATGCTGTGATTTGGGATCAAAAACTTTTTTGACATTTTGAGATTTCTGCAAGAATTGCATTGTTCGGCGATTGGATGGCGAGCACTTCTGTTGTGTAAACTGCTCAGAAACCCCCTTATTGTCAATCTACCTAGTAAAGCCATCCATCCTCTGAAAGTTCTAGGTCTGTAGTTTGTGGCTGTAAAGTTTCATGAGACTGTGATTATCCTAGAGGTCACCACAGGTCATTTTATACATTGAAGTCAAGTTTCATGGGGACTAACATCATCACACATGAATACAGTTGGACTCATTGGATCCACAAGAGTCTCAGCTTTACAGTGATACCCATTTATGTAATTCCAAGACTGTTTAGGGACCCCAGTATGCAGAAATATTCAAACACACCATTTTAGAAAAGGCAAAAATAACACATTTATACTGCATTCAAAAAAACTGCATGTGATTATCATAAAGTGGGAATGTCTGTAAAGGGGAGACTCATGGGTACCCATAGAACCCATTTTCATTCACATATCTTTCACTGAACACCATCTCATTGTGATGACTTGGGTGTGATGTCAACTACTGTTTGGTTAGTCATCTGCAGGGACAAAAATATCCATAAATTCATGCCACCAATCTATGTTTTTAATTATGTTAAAATGTTTTATGACGTATTTTACCATTCAGATTACACAGTGAGGGATGTGGAAGAAGTGATCACCGATGCTCCCAGTATCAGTAGCAGCTGCCCAGTAAACAACACAGTGTGAGAGACGGGGTTACACTGGGCCGCTCTCAGGCTCCCAGTGGCTCCCCCGGGGGGCTGCTGCTCTGCATAGCAGGTGTTCTTTGCCAATGTGCCGCCTAAAACAAAGACTGAAAAGATGCAATACCTACACAATCAGCATGGTAATTAATTGTGTTAATCTCCTCTTCCAGGCCTCGTCTAATTGCTCGAAAACAACAACGCTGTCTGACAACGTGTTGAGTCAATGCTTCGACAACAAACACGGAATACAACAAGAGTGTTGTTTAGCTGCCTGCTTTGAGCTATAGAGAATAGAAAACAATAGGAAAATATGTTCCATTTCTTATAAAGAAAATGTGTTACATTACATTACACTTGTGCATTCTTAATATAAAAGTTTTACAGATAAACCAAGAGAGCTGTGTTCAGGCAGAGTAAAGAACGCCGTGTTATTCCTCCAGAGTTACAACGTGGGAAATCTCATACTGCTTTTCTTTGCTGCTCTGCGTTTCATTGTCAAAGCATCTAATCCCTTTAAAAAAACGTCTGTGTAAAGCTTTAGGAGGATTGGTTTGCTCTCTTTCGCTCTCAAACTCTGTGCATCATGACAACTTTTCCGTTTAGGAACAAAGCCTGGGAGTGATTCATGTGGCTGTTGCTGTTTTTACATAACAAGGTGTGTTATTAGCATCACCTCTGTGCACTTTGTGATTGAGTAGAAGGGAGGGAGGCTGCTAATGCTAGGAGCAAGCACTAACCAGAAAAAAAAAACTCCCATTGGGAGGGATGAATGAGACACAATGCATCAAGTGGCAAGCGGATATTGCAGAGGCCAAAGCGTCATATGATGAAACCATTTCTGCAAATGAGATATTTACTCATCTTTGGGAGAAAAACAGAAGAGAGCAGAGAGGTAGAAGGGGCTGGTGTAATGTGGATTCACAGCACAGAGCAGACAGTGTTTAACGATAATGTCTAAATACAGAACAGACCCCGGGGTTTGGGTCGCAATAAACAAACATGTGCTTGTGGCCTAAAGACCCTGTAATCATAACCAACAAATCACTACCATTAATACAAATAAAGACTCAATTTTCTCAGTGTTCGGGGTGCTAAACCATGGCACAAGGGTTTTTATCAAATTTACAGACACGTATCATGGAGTAGAGTATTGTCACAAACCTTCAATTTTAATATGAATTTTAATATCAAAGTCATTAGAATATAACACAGGAGTTTGTTTCTCATTTATAACCGAAAGTCAACCTTTTTATTTTTTTAAAGCACCGCAATTGTTCTCTTTCCTTAACCAGTGGCGCCGGAATTAGTTTTGAAGTGAGGGGGGCTAGCTTTGGATGACGAAGGGTAATGTAGTGTTTCCCACAGGATTTTGAGAGACTGTGGTGCTGTGGTACCTCACAAGAACATTTTGAACATTTTAAAGTTAAATGCATCAATCTGATGCATTCTGAGAGCAAAATTACGAGGCTAGATCTATGAAGAAGTTGGTGCTCTAGTAAACAATTTAATCATAAAGGTTGTATGGTTATGAATGCTGAAAGTCACACCGCATAAGCATGGTATATAGGGATGCTAATTTTGAAAAACATTCTTAACCGATAACCGACCCTTGTTAACCGATTATTAACCATTAACCGACAAGATTAGTGCCTCGCATGCAGCGGTGCGCCAGCTGCAGTGTGTGGAGCACAACAGACAACTGAGTCTCCAGTTCACCGTCAGGATAGTTAGCCTAGCAGCCACGGTGCTGTGTGTAGTGTCGTGGACATGCAGCCACGTTCCCAGTAAAAGTCTCCACCACACATTTAATTTAGTTTAGCAGATTTTCCGCTGTGTGTCTGCCCGGCGTAACGACACTCTGCTGGTAGCTTCGTGCTCACCGCCGCTCTGTCATTGCGGCGTAACTTTTACGAGTGTCCGACATCGCCGCAGAACCCTCTCACTGAGGACAGTTGCGCCGGGACTCCCGGTCCTCCTCACAGGGAGAGAGCGCTGACAGCGAGAACTCAACGGCCCCGGGCAGCGCCGAGGTCCGGGCGAGGGCCTTTTCAAGCAGACCTAGAGTCACAATAATATCGAGTCACAAGAATATGATAGAATTTAATTTGTATGCATACTTTCTTTCAATTGTAGAAATGAAACCACTGAACTGCAGCTGCAGCTTAAAAGAATAAATGCTTTCATTTTGGCTGCTCCTCCTTCTGTGCTCATCAATTAAGTTAAGTCTAGTTCCTTCCTGTTCAACATTTATAAAAGTTTCCTTTTACCGTCGCTATTTGAATTTTCAAATCCTTCTCCTGCTTATTGGTTTTCTTGAAATGGAAGTGAAATTGAAAGTGCATATTGCATGAATATTCAATTCACTACTTCAGTGATTTCCTTAACAAACTAAGCGGAGTCCTAGAGGTATAACAGCACTAATGTAATTACAGGTAAGCGCACACTGCAGAATAATATTAAAAAATAAAACAAAATCAAGATAATACTGACAGACACAAGCAATAAATAAAAAATCACAAATGGTGAGTGAAATTTAACAAATATATAAAGGATTTTTTGTATAAAAACAGTCTATAGAACCAGATGATTTCTGAGATTTAGGTGCAGAAATAACCCTCGCAACCTAAAGACAAAAGAAAAGAGTGGACCGAAGAAAACCACACATGCACACAGTTGTGAAACAAACAAACGCACACACACAGGTAGACACATTCACTCCAACACTCATGATCATAACAACATGTGCATTCAATCACGTGTACTCACACACACACTCAGCTCACTGTTACTGTCGGTGAGGGGGCTCAGCTGCTGTCCGTCATTCACTCACTCAATTACCTTTGTTTTATGATGGACAGACCTTCCTCTGTGTAAACACTGTAATCTCTCTCCAATCAAATATCGCCTCGGGCCTCGTGGAGAGAAGATACCTCCACGCTACCTAAAACTGCCTCGTCCACCCATGTTTATCTGCTTTTGTTTACAACTAGCCACAGTTTTTCTCGTCATGTCTACTCCAAACAAGAAGAAAAAAATCTGCTTGCTCCAGCCGATAAGACTGTTGTCAGGCTATTAAATAGGCATTATCAGTCACTATAAGCCCCATAGATGTGAGTCAATATGGGCCTACTACACCCACAAGTAGGTTTTATCATCTATTCACATGGTAGATCACTGAAAGAAGGAATTAAAAAGAACACGACAGCGACCTCTAGTTACCGTAGTAACTAACCCCACTGCCTAAACCTAAAGAAGTTGTAGTTTTGTTGCCTAAATCTAAAGAAGTTGTAGTTTTGTTGCTTAAACCTAAAGAAGTTGTAGTTTTGTTGCCTAAACCTAATGAAGCTGTAGTTGTGTTGCCTAAACCTAAAGAAGTTGTATTTTATTGCCTAAAACCTAAAGAAGTTGTATTTTATTGCCTAAACCTAAAGAAGTTGTAGTTTTGTTGCCTAAACCTAAAGAAGTTGTATTTTATTGCCTAAACCTAAAGAAGTTGCTGACAGCAGCATCCATGGTCGTCCCTCTGGGTCTTCTTTCCTTACGGCCCCTTCAAATCTGGGTCAACGGACTCCACTTGGACCCCAAGTGGCACAGGGGCAGGAGCGTGAGAGTGTCCAGCTCTTGCTGCCGAACATTGAAGCCTTGGAGGAGCAGGGTGTATCTGACCAAGGGGGTTCCTCTAGGAGTAATCCCCTCCCGTCGAGAGGTTGTGGAGACAGATGCCTCACTATTGGGCTGGGGTGCAGTCTGGCAGCGCAGGACCATCAAGGGCCGATGGAGCGTGCAGCAGAGGTTAGAACATATAAATGTGCTCGAGCTCAGAGCAATATATCTGGCACTGCGACATTTTCTCCCAGTACTGAAGGACCGACATGTACTCGTCCGGACAGACAGCACATCAGCGGTATATCATATCAACCATCAGGGAGGCACCAGGTCCAGGCAGAGTCTGCGAGTGTCACAGCAGCTCCTTACGTGGGCATTTCCCCACTTCCTGAGCCTCAGGGCCGTACATCTCCCAGGCGCGCAGAACAGTGCGGCAGATGTTCTGTCCCGCCAGGGGCCGCCAGAGGGAGAGTGGAGACTCCACCCAGAGGTAGTGGGAGTGATTTGGAGCCGATATGGCAGAGCGGAAGTGGACGTCTTCGCCTCAGAAGCGTCAGCACATTGTCTCCTCTGGTACTCCCTAAGGGAGAGGACCTGTGGGGTCACACTATCTGGTTAGTCAGTTCTTGAAAGGCGCACAGAGGCTTAGACCATCAAGAGTCACTGTAGTGCCATCATGGGACTTGAAAGTAGTGTTAAGGGTTCTGTGTGGACCCCCGTTTGAACCGTTAGAACAGGCAGAACTGAGGTGGTTGTCTGCCAAAACAGCATTTCTGCTTGCTATCACATCAGCGAAGCGAGTGGGTGAACTTCACGCCCTATCAGTGAGCGAGATGTGCATACGTTGGTACCCAGATGGTTCAGGGGTTACTCTCCTACCAAATCCATCCTTCATGCCAAAGAGGGTGCCTCCCTCGCATGTAAACCAAGCCATTGATTTGGCAACATTCAGTCCACCAGGTTCATCTGAGGGGCCAGAGGAACCGTCAGTGCTACTGTGCCCGGTTCGGGCACTCAAAGCGTATGTGGAGGCTACTGCCAACTTACGTAAAACTGACAAACTTTTTGTTTGCTATGGGGGCTGTAAGAAGGGCGAACCCCTATCAAAACAGAGACTATCTAATTGGATTGTGGATGTGATTCTACATGCTTATAGGTCAGAGGGCTTGCCTCTACCTAGTAATGTGAAGTGCCACTCTACCCGGAGTGTGTCCACGTCTTGGGCAGCCTTGAAAGGAGTCTCTCTGCAAGACATCTGTGCTGCGGCGACCTGGGAGTCTTCATGTACCTTTGGTCGCTA
>CAKAKR010065980.1:0-17284 GCA_916700685.1 Adelosebastes latens
GCACAGCCACCTGTTGTGGACTGTGGCAAGTGAGCCCCGAATACAAAGAGTAGTCAGTATTTATACATTTAAAGCATAACACGAAGATACGTGCAAAGAAGAAAAGAAGAGAAGGATAGAAAGTGTATCAATGCGTCAGCACACAGCAGACAACAGAGCATCACAAGACATAACAAGTATTTCAGCAATCTGTTGTTTGCAGTTACAGAGAACTAAAATGTCAGGTCACTGTCCTATGGTGACAAAGTTGAACATGTGAGGCCCTGAGATTGTCTAAAGGTACAGTGTTAAACTACAGATATGAAAATTGCCATTACAGAACCCTTTATTACAAAGTACTTAAAACCGCCTACAGTAGGTGTCTCCATTTAGAACCACATTTTTCCATGATGACTCACACACAGACTCACACGGTTAAAACAATGCACACATTGTCATGGACGCGGCTGTCAAACAGGCAAGTATTAGTACACAACAACCACCCAAAGAACAGTATGTTCTCAAAAACAATGACTACAATTAATAAACTATTTATGGGCGCAGTATCCGATCAAAGTGCAACCAAGTTTACTTTATAAAAGTGGGTCATATTTCACAAACTGATCACACGGTATGTTTTGTATGCCAAGTCAAGTCAATTTTATTTGTATAGCCCAAAATCGCAAATCACAAATTTGCCTCAGGGGGCTTTACAATCTGTACAGGATACGACACCCTCTGTCCTTTACAGTACGACCCTCTCATCGGATAAGGAAAAACTTCACCAAAAAACTTCACCAAAAAACTTCACTCCATTTGGAGTCAAAATTATAATTTTTTTTTTTTTTTTATTGATTTTATACTGTGCACGATGGTAGAATGTGATGATGCACAGGGTAAATGTCATGGCCAAAGGCTCCATTGTGTGCACATAGCCTCCTGTAGTGGATATCAGTAGTATTTTATAGCCAGATTCCCTTTCAAGAGGTAGAAAACCCATTTGGCACACTTTGGGTATCCAAGTGGCCAAATGGAGAGTCCGCCTGGTCCTATCCTTACTAAAACCTTTGTAGAATGTATGTGCTTTGTGTTATTTATATCTGCTTTGGCTCAGTTGTAGTCAAGGAGTTGCTGAATGAATTCAGTGGCATTTCTGTGCATAGCATCATTGCTATAATGGTGTTATCCACTATCTAATCTAGAAAACATTTAAGGTGAGGATAAAAATGTAAATTTTCTCTTTGGTTCATCACAATTTACTCGGCATAGTAACAGTCACAATGTTACTTAAACTGGGGATGAATTCTCTGAGGTCTTACCTATCCAGAGAGACCAAGGTCATGCATATAGACCTGGTAGTTGTGGAGCTATTCTTGATTTATTTTGGGTATGTTTGTCTAGGCAAACCACACCTTCCAGAACCCTAGTGCTTAAGAGGTTCAAAATGGAGGCTACATTACACTTGAAGAAAAATGACCGACAACTTAAAGGATTTAAAGAACAAAATCCAGTTTTTCCGTCCCTCGTAGTTGCAAGTAGCATGTAGCGGGATCTGACATGCAGTCTGCCCGGACTTGATCGGAAATACAAACTTACTGTAACTACGGCTTTGAGAGCACTTTGTTTGCACTTTCCCATCACGTGAATGATGCAACTTGAAGGCTAGAAACACTGATTCGCCAAACCTGCTTGCTTGCAATAGTTACGAGTAATGAAGATGCTTAGAAGAAATGAATCAGAATAAAAGTACACATTTTATTTAAGAAATGTAGTGGAGTAAAAGTAAAACTTGACAGACACAAAAAATACTTAATTACTGTAACAAAGTATTATTACTTTGTTACATTACACCACTGAGTGCTTGAGTAAATGTACTTAGTTACTTTCCACCTCATTGTTTTCTCATTCAACTCTTTTGAATGTGAGAATTATTATTTGCTAACACTGTGGTTTTCAAAGTGGGGTCCAGGGACGACCCGGGGTCCTTGAAGGGGTTCCAGGGATGACGAATTTTTATAGGCCAACCTGGAGGTTAGAATCGCACTGGTTCCTTCGACAAAACGCAGATGGGATTTTTCCATTGAGTTTTTGATTATTGCCGGAAATCAGCTCTGTGGCAAACAAACATTTATGATACTTACATGTTTTGTTCCATAAGATAGTCTTCATAAATTAAAACTATTTTTTTTAAGTGTGATTGCAGTCGCCGATTCATTCCTGCATCACTTTATAAAACATCTAAAAGCAAAAGTCCTTAAAACCCCCCATCTGATAGGATTTTTGCTTTTAGATGTTTTATAAAGTTGTGCAAGAATGAATCCTAAAACCTGGAAATGGGACAAAATCTTATCAAATGGGGTTCTGTGGTCTAATTTGTGTTGGTTTACCGGTCCTTGATGTGAAAAAGTTTGGGAACTAATGTGTTAACATATAATGTACAGATTTTTTTTAATGGAGCAAATATTTTCTTTGGGTGAGGACAACAACACATGCTTCCGATGAGAGTGACTTAAGTAGAGTGACAGGAGAGAGGCTCATTAAGCCACTCAGAGGTTCTTGTAACCATCCTGTTCAACTGAGAGGTCCTGTGGGTGAGTCTCTTTTGTTTTTTGCACAGAAAGGTAACATAATGTAATAATAGATACTCTTATTTAACAATTCATGTCATTATGATGTGGCATTTTTTGTGAATGTAAGTTTTAAATGAAGTAAATATTGAATAATTGAAATTTTGTACATCTCAATAAATGTTATAACTTTCTGTAACTTTCCCCACAATTCTAAAGGTCCCTCAGTATCTGCAATCATGATCAAACTGGTAATTTATGACTTTGTATTATATGTCAATTTGTTTCTATATAGATTTACAAGTACTGTATATGCAGTTTGTTATTTTCTGTGATTGTAACTTTTTTTCATTTTCTATTTCCTCTAATAGTTAAGTGTTGCCATTATTGCAGGATTGATTTCTGGTAGGTTCATCTCAAAAACCGCTGGATCACATTTACAATTTTGACTACTCTATAATCAGTAATATACACAGTCACAATATATAACATTTTTCTGATTTACTTTAACAGAAAGCACCCAGCAACCAGCTCCGGGATACCGTAAGACCATTCACTGAAGTCTGATAATATTCAAGAAAAATGTGTAAATCCAGAGTTTGCAAGTCTGATTGTTGCATGCAGTTGAGAAAACATAATTACTCAGCTTAACACCTTAACAGCTGTGTTAAGCATATTACAGCTTTTGTTTTTACATTTACATTGCATCTGTCTTTGTATCTTTTTTGATAATTGACAAATGACAACATGTGCAACTGAAGAAATAATTCATATGTCTTGTTGCTAATTTATCTCATTTAAATACCTTGATCCAGAATGCTGGACAAGATGGTTTAACGGAGATAACCCCGGTGGATCTGGAGACTTTGAAACCCTCGCCAATCTTCATAGAGTGTACCCAGGACAGATCTGCTCGAAACCACTAGAAATTGAGGTCACAACTCAATATCGACTCTGTGCACATATGACAGGAGACGTGTTTTTTAAGTAAGTCCTGAATGAGTATGAATAAGTTTAGTGTGTTTGATGCAATGATTCTTATTGTATTCTACTGAAGGTGTTGCACTGATGTTGCTACTGTATGTGTTTCTGTACCTGGTGAGACGAAAGTTAAGCCAATGTGGAAGTGCCTTAAACTTATATTCTTTCTAATAGCCAGCAGGGGGGCGACTCCTCTGGTTACAAAAAGAAGCCTGATTGTATAGAAGTCTATGAGAAAATGAGCCTACTTCTCACTTGATTTATTACCACAGTAAACACTGTAAACATGAGTTTATGGTCTCAATCGCTAGTTTCAAGTCTTCTTCAATACAGCATGATGTTCATTTAGTAAATTATGGTCCCATTTAGAGTCAATTAGACGATAAAGCAGGGTATGCTTTAGGGCGTGGCTACCTTTTGATTGACTAGCATGGCTAAAAAGGCAAACATTTAAGTGGACGCATCCCTTAGATTATTTTTAGTAAGTGCCACTCTGTTTCTTTTTTTTTTAGAAAAGACACAAAAGTAGGATTCATCTGCAGAAACAAGGACCAAGCCAAGTTCAGAAGATGTCAAGATTACCGCGTTCGTTTCCGCTGCCCTGCGGCTTTCTGTCAAGGTACAGTATGAGCACATTCATCTGCATTGTTAAGCAGATTACACCTTTTGTTTTTACATTCTCATTTTATCTTTGTATCTTTTTTGACATTTGACAAATGTGCAATTACAAAAAGATTTCAAATGTTGTTGCAAATTCATTTCAAATTAAATACCTTGGTGTAGGATGTTGGACACCATGGAGTGACAGAGATAACCCCAGTGGAACAGGAGACTGGGAAAACCTCTACAATCTTCATAGAGAGTACCCTGGAAAGATCTGCTCTAATCCAGTAGCAATTGAGGCCAGAACTCTAACTGGACTCAGTGCGGCTGCAGCAGGGAATGTGATTTTTATGTAAGTACCGAATGAGTATGAATAATTTGAATATTTGAGGCAATGATTCATATTGTATTCTACTGAATATGTTGCATTGATGTTGTTATTGTATGTGTTTGCGTACCTGAGGAGACCAAATACTAGGGTTAGGTGGTCGTACAATAAACACATCTCTTCTATTAAAAGAGTGTCCAGTAATTTGTCAGTCACAATATTTTACATATAATAGTGAATACGTTTTAAAACAATTATCTTTTGTTAAATATTCATTTTGATATTTACCACACAAAACATACAACTGCTAGCTCTATGAGGCTGTACTTACGAACACTGGTGCTTTGAGCTAACTGCTAACGTTGGCATGCTACTGTGCTCACAATGACAATAGGAACATGCTGATATTAAGCAGATATAATGTTTACGATGTTCACTATCTTAGTTTAGAATATTAGCATGCTAACATTTGCTAATTAGCACTAAATTTCATGACAATCCATCAAATAGCTGTGGAGACATTACACTCAAAACCACAAATGTTAACTTGCTGGTGTCACTAGAGGAAAAGAGAAAATACCAAAGTGGTAGACCAGCCGATCAACACAAAGATTGACAGACTGACATTGCCATCCTTAGAGCCATGCCACTCACATGGCTAAAAAATGCAACCACTTAAGTGGACGCATCCATTAGGTTATTTTTAGTAAGTGCCACTCTGTGTTTCTTTTTTTCAGATTTGACACAACTGCAGGATTCATCTGCAGAAACAAGGACCAACCCAGAAACAAAAAATGTAGTGATTATCGCGTTCGTTTCCGTTGCCCTGCCGCTTTCTGTCAAGGTACAGTATGAGCACATTCATGTGCATTGTTAAGCAGATTACACCTTTTGTTTTTACGTTCACATTTCATCTATCTTTGTATCTTTTTTTGACAAATCACAACATGTGCAATTACAAAAAGATTTCATATGTCATGTTGCTCATAAATGTCAAATTATATACCTTGATCCAGGATGCTACACACAATACTTCGACAGAGATAACCCCGGTGGAAAAGGAGACTTTGAAATCCTTGCCAAACTTCGCCAAAAGTACCCAGGAAAGATCTGTGCTAATCCACTAGGAATTGAGGCCAGAACTCGAGCTGGACTCAGTGCGGCTAGAGCAGGGGATGTGATTCATAAGTAAGTACTGAATGAGTAGGAATAATTTGAGTTTGATGCAATGATTCATATTGTACTCTACTGAATGTGTTGCATTGATGTTGCTAAGTCTACCCTTTACAGACATGCCCACATTATGACAATCACATGCAGTTTGGCACAATACCATACAGTTTTTGCATGCAGTATAAATGTGTTATTTCCGCCTATTCTAAAATGGTGTGTTTGAATATTTCTGCAAACCGGGGTCCCTAAACAGTCTTGGAATTACATAAATTAGCTATCACTACGCTATTTCTATGGTCTTCCTCAAGGTCTTGGTGTCTTAATGTTGTATTTTGGAGGAATTATTTTGATCAATTCTCGAGTGTTAAAAAAAATGGTTAAATTTAGCACCAAATCTGTGTAACAGATGGTATCAACCCCAAAATTGCTGCAACAACTTATGAGACAAAATAAAGCATGGGAGTGGTCATCACCTACTTCGATCATAATGTTCTAAACTCTTGCAAACTTTTATAATTAATTTGAAATAATTAATTATTGAAATAATTCTTGTTTATTTATGATTTATGACTAGAAGAACTTAACACACAGTGCCGAGCCCCATCTCAAATTTATCTTCAGGTTCCCAGCTTTCAGATGATGTACACCACTTCTATGTGACATCTACTGTTGACCTGCTATCGCCCCCTAAAGACCCCCTGTACCCCCCAATAAAAAGACAAAAACTGGTCAATTGTTTGTCACAGAGGGTTAAGTGGACGCATCCATTAGATTATTTTTTAGTAAGTGCCACTCTGTGTTTTTTTTTTCAGAACTGACACAGCTGTAGGATTCGTCTGCAGAAACCGGGACCAACCCAGGAACAAAAGATGTAGTGATTATAAAGTTCGTTTCCGCTGCCCTGCCAGTTTCTGTAAAGGTACAGTATGAGCACATACACTATAAGTGCATTGTTAAGCAGATTACACCATTTGTTTTTACATTCACATTTCATCTATCATTGTATCTTTTTTTGACATTTGACAAATCGCAATATGTGCAATTACAAAACAATTTCAAATGTCTTGTTGCTAATAACTTTCAAATTAAATGCCTTGTTCCAGATTGTTGGACACCATGGTTTGACAGAGATAACCCCAGTGGAACAGGAGACTGGGAAAACCTCTACAATCTTCATAGAGAGTACCCAGGACAGATCTGCTCTAATCCAGTGGGAATTGAGGTCACAACTCGATTTGGACACACTCCGGCTACAACAGGGAATGTGATTTTTCAGTAAGTACTGAATTAGTATGAATAATTTGAATATGTTTGATGCAATGATTCATAATGTACTCTACTGAATGTGTTGCATTGATGTTGCTATTGTATTTGTTTGTGTACCTGGGGAGACCAAACATTAGGGTTAGGTGGTGGTACAATATACATATTTATTTTATCTAGAGTGTCCAGTCATTTGGCAGTCACAATGTTTAACATATAATAGTAAATAAGTTTAAAAAAACTATCATTTTTTAAGTATTCATTGTGTTTTATACCACACAAAACATATAAATGTTAGCTCTATGAGGCTGTATTTACTAACAACTGTGCTTTGAGCTAACTGCTAACGTTGGCATTCTACCGTGCTCACAATGACAATAGGAACATGCTGATATTAAGCAGATATAATGTTTACGTTGTTCACTATCTTAATTTAGAATATTAGCATGCTAACATTTGCTAATTAGCAATAAACACAATTGGTACAGCTGAGGCTGATGGTAATGTCATTAGTTTTGCAGGTGTTTGAATTTAAATTTTCACCTGATGATGATGCTACATTAAAAATCAGGGGATCACCAGAAGTGGTTACACTTCATGCTGAGGAGGACATGAATGTCAGAACAAAATTTCATGACAATCCATGCAATGTTGATGGAGATATTTCAGTCTGGATCAAAGGTGTAGACCGACCGATCAACACAAAGCTTGACAAACTGACATTGCCATCCTTAGAGCCCGGCCACTAGCATAGCTAAACATGCAAACACTCAAGTGGACGCATCCATTAGATTATTTTTAGTAAGTGCCACTTTGTGTTTCTTTTTTTCAGAAGTGACCCAACTTCAGGATTCGTCTGCAGAAACCAGGACCAACCCAACAGAAGACTATGTCAAGATTATCGTGTTCGTTTCCGCTGCCCTGCAGATTTCTGTGACGGTACTGTCTGAGCACATTCATGTGCATTGTTAAGCAGATTACACCTTTTGTTTTAACATTCACATTTCATCTATCTTTGTATCTTTTTTGACATTTGACAAATCGCAACATGTGCAATTACAAAAAGATTTAAAATTTCTTGTCGCTAATACATTTCAAATTAAATACTTTGGTCCAGGATGCTACACACAATACTTTGACAGAGATAACCCCGGTGGAAAAGGAGACTTTGAAATCCTCTCCAGACTTCGCACAGAGAACCCAGGAAAGATCTGCCCTACTCCAGTAGCAATTGAGGCCAGAACTGTACCTGGACTCACTCCGGCTGCAACAGGGGATGTGATTACTAGGTAAGTACTGAATGATTAGGAATAATTTGAATATGTTTGATGCAATGACTTATATTGTACTCTACTGGATGTGTTGCATTGATGTTGCTATTGTTTGTGTTTGTGTACCTGGAGAGACCAAACATTATGGTTAGGTGGTGGTACAATATACATATCTCTTCTATTAAGTGTCCAGTAATTTGGCAGTCACAATATTTTACATATAATAGTGAATACGTTTAAAAAAAATTATCTTTTCTTAAATTTTCATTGCGTTTTATACCACACACAATACATACAAATGCTAGCCCTATGAGGCTGTCCTTACGAGCACTGGTGCTTTGATCTTACTTCTAACATTGGGATGCTATCATGCTCACAATGACAATAGGAACATGCTGATATTAAGCAGATATAATATTTACAATGTTAACTAACGTAGTTTAGGTCCAAAGTGGTACACCGACCGATCAACACAAAGATTGTCAGACTGACATTGCCATCCTTAGAGCCATGCCAGTAGCATGGCTAAACATACAAACACTTAAGTGGACGCATCCAGTAGATTATTTAGTAAGTGCCACTCTGTTTCTTTTTTTCAGAATTGACACAGATGTAGGATTCGTCTGCAGAAACCAGAACCAACCCAGGAACAAAAGATGTAGTGATTATAAAGTTCGTTTCCGCTGCCCGGCCGCTTACTGTAAAGGTACAGTATGAGCACATTCATGTGCATTGTTAACGGATTACACCTTTTGTTTTTACATTCACATTTCATCTATCTTTGTATTTTGTTTTACATTTGACAAATCGCAACATGTGCAATTACAAAAAGATATAAAATGTCTTGTTGCTAATATATTTCCAGTTACAGTCCCTGGATGCTACACACAATACTTTGACAGAGATGACCCCACTACCACTGGAGACTGGGAAACCCTCTTCAATCTTCATAGAGAGTACCCAGGAAAGATCTGCTCTAATCCAATAGCAATTGAGGCCGTAACTCTAGGTGGACTCACTCCGACTGCAACAGGGGATGTGATTTTTAAGTAAGTACTGAATGAGTATGTATAATTTGAATACGTTTGATGAAATGATTTATATTGTACTCTACTGGATGTGTTGCATTGATGTTGCTATTTTATGTGTTTGTGTACCTGGAGAGACCAAACATTAGGGTTAGGGTTTACATTAGGGTTTCATTGTGTTTTATATCACACAATACATACAAATGCTAGCTCTATGAGGCTGTACTTACGAACAACGGTGCTTTGAGTTAAATGCTAATGTTGGCATTCTACCGTGCTCACAATGACATTAGGAACATGCTGATATTAAGCAGATATAATGTTTACGATGTTCACTATCTTAATTTAGAATATTAGCATGCTAACATTTGCTAATTAGCACTAAACACAATTGGTACAGCTGAGGCTGATGGTAATGTCATTAGTTTTGCAGGTGTTTAAAATTAAATATTCACCTGATGATGACGCTACATTGAAAGTCAGGGGATCACCAAACTGGTTACACTTCACGCTGAGGAGGACATGAATGTCAGAACCAAATTTCATGACAATCCATCAAATATCTGTGGAGACATTACACTCAAAACCACAAATGTTAACTTAATGGTGCAGCTAGAGGAAACCAGTTGGGATCACCTAAATCAGGGGGATTCATCCTCAGGGGACCAGGAATGTCTGAACAAAATTTCATGCAACCCATGCAATGTCTTTCGAGATATTTCAGTCTGGACCATAGTGGTACACCGACCGACCAACACAAAAAATGTACAAACTGATATTGCCGTCCTTAGAGCCATGCCACTCGCATGACTAAACATGCAAACACTTAAGTGGACGCATCCATTCGATTATTTTTTAGTAAGTGCCACTTTGTGTTTCTTTTTTTCAGAAGTGACACAACTGTAGGATTCGTCTGCAGAATCCAGGACCAACCGAATAAAAAACTATGTCAAGATTATAAAGTTCGTTTCCGCTGCCCTCAAGATTTCTGTGACGGTACTGTCTGAGCATATTCATGTGCATTGTTAAGCAGATTACACCTTTTGTTTTAACATTCACATTACATCTATCTTTGTATCTTTTTTTACACATGACAAATCACAACATGTGCAATTACAAAAAGATTTCAAATGTCTTGTTGCTAATACATTTCAAATTAAATACTTTGGTCCAGGATGCTGGACTGGCCCCTTTGACAGAGATAACCCCAGTGGAACTGGAGACTGGGAAATCCTCTCCGCTCTTCGCACAGAGAACCCAGGAAAGATCTGCCCTAATCCAGTAGCAATTGAGGCCACAACTGTAACTGGACTCAGTCCGGCTGCAGCAAGGAATGTAATTTTGAAGTAAGTACTGAATGATTAGGAATAATTTGAATATGTTTGATGCAATGATTCATATTGTACTCTACTGAATGTGTTGCATTGATGTTGCTATTGTTTGTGTACCTGGAGAGACCAAACATTAGGGTTAGGTGGTGGTACAATATACATATCTCTTCTATTAAGAGAGTGTCCAGTAATTTGTCAGTCACAATATTTTACACATTATAGTGAATGAGATTTAACAAAATTATATTTTGTATGCATTCATTTTGTTTTATACCACACACAATACATACAACTGCTAGCTCTATGAGGCTGTACTTACGAACACTGGTGCTTTGAGCTAACTGCTAACATTGGGATGCTACCATGCTCACAATGACAATAGAAACATGCTGATATTAAGAATATGTAATGTTTACGATGTTCACTATCTTAATTTAGATTGTTAGCATGCTAACATCTGCTAATTAGCAATAAACACAATTGGTACAGCTGAGGCGGATGGTAATGTCATTAGTTTTTTGCAGGTGTTTGAATTTAAATTTTTGATTTGATGATGACGCTACATTAAAAGTCAGGGGATCACCAACCTGGTTACACTTCACACTGAGGAGTACATGAATGTCAGAACCAAATTTAATAACAATCCATCTAATAGCTGTGGAGACATTACACTCAAAACCACAACTGTTAACTTGTTGGTGCCACTAGAGGAAAAAAACAGCTGGGATGACCTAAATCAGGAGGATTCATCCTTTGGGGACCAGGAATGTCTGAACACAATTTAGTGGCAACCCATCCAATGTTTTTCGAGATATTTCAGTCTGGACCAAAGTGGCAGACCGACCGATCAACACAAAGATTGACAGACTGACATTGCCATCCTTAGAGCCATGCCACTCACATGGCTAAAAAATGCAACCACTTAAGTGGACGCATCAATTAGATTATTTTAAGTAAGTGCCACTCTGTTTCTTTTTTTTCAGAATTGACACAGCTGCAGGATTCATCTGCAGAAACAAGGACCAACTCAGAAACAAAAAATGTAGTGATTATCGCGTTCGTTTCCGTTGCCCTGCCGCTTTCTGTCAAGGTACAGTATGAGCACATTCATGTGCATTGTTAAGCAGATTACACCTTTTGTTTTTACATTCACATTTCATCTATCTTTGTATTTTGTTTTACATTTGACAAATCGCAACATGTGCAATTACAAAAAGATTTACTAATGCTAATATGCTAATATATTTCCAGTTACAGTCCCTGGATGCTACACACAATACTTTGACAGAGATAACCCCAGTGGAACTGGAGACTGGGAAATCCTTTCCTCTCTTCGCCCAGAGAACCCAGGAAAGATCTGCTCTAATCCAATAGCAATTGAGGTCAAAACTCTAACTGGACTCAGTCCGGCTACAACAGGGGATGTGTTTTTTATGTAAGTACCGAATTAGTATGAATAATTTGAATATGTTTGATGCAATGATTCATATTGTACTCTACTGAACGGGTTGCATTGATGTTGTTATTGTATGTGTTTGCGTACCTGAGGAGACCAAATATTAGGGTTAGGTGGTCGTACAATATACACATCTTTTCTATTAAGAGAGTGTCCAGTAATTTGGCAGTCACAATATTTTACATATAATAGTGAATACGTTTTAAAACAATTATCTTTTCTTAAGTTTTCATTGTGTTTTATACCACACACAATACATACAAATGCTAGCTCTATGAGGCTGTACTTACGAACACTGGTGCTTTGAACTAACTGCTGACATTGGGATGCTATCATGCTCACAATGACAATAGGAACATGCTGATATTAAGCAGATATAATATTTACGATGTTAACTATCTTAGTTTAGGACCAAAGTGGTAGACCGACTGATCAACACAAAGATTGACAGACTGACATTGCCATCCTTAGAACCATGCCAGTAGCATGGCTAAACATACAAACACTTAGGTGGACGCATCCATTAGATTATTTAGTAAGTGCCACTCTGTTTCTTTTTTTCAGAAATGACGCAACAACAGGATTCGTCTGCAGAAACCAGGACCAACCCGGGAACAAAAGATGTAGTGATTATAAAGTTCGTCTCCGCTGCCAGGGCGCTTTCTGTAAGCGCTGACGCCACAGCAAACACTGACACGTATAAGTAGAGACAACGTTCACAGTTTTATCACTCAAATCATTGTCTGATTTTTCTTTCCTGTTATAATTTATTTCCTACTGTGCCAGATGGAGGAATAGTCCCTTTTCACAGCAGATATTTTGACTAGCAAAGATGTTACTTGTAACATTAACGACTGCTCTGTTGTATTGTGTGTCCCAGCGAGCCTATATGTGTGATACCAGGACCTTGAAACCTATATGCAGCTAAATGGAATTCAGCCCTAGTTCATTGCCTGTGCTTTTACCATGTCAACATGTTTTCTGTGGGAAAAATAGCCTATTATGTGCTTCATCAGTCTATCTTTTCTTTCTAGTGATTATGAAATCATTATCTTGTATCGTAGATAATCTATCAATACTCAACAGCAATAAAAAATGCTAATTAACAGCAAATCCCTTTTGTCATTAAGTTTTACTCATAACAACTCTGTCCAGCTCATTAGGATCATACTAATGAGCTCACATGCTTACATGAACTCATGATTTGGTGTGTTTTCAAGAGATGGTGGGAACTGATATGATTTGTAGGAGGTGCTGGATAGCATTTCAACAGCAATGTGGGAATGTAAAAAAAAAAAAACATACTGTATGTCAGTGAATCTGAATTTCATATCAACATAAATGCGTGCACTAATAAGCACAGGTATAGTTTTGTTTTCTTTCTGTCTTTCTCAACCCATAACTTCCTCTCTATTTATAGAAGTAATAGTTTGTGTTTTCAGTACAGATTTAGTGTCCTCACAAACACTCTTCTCTCTGACCTAAATCACACCTCAAAGTCAAATGCTCCTGATGTGAGCCTACACCCACACATGTTCCCTTGAATGTAAACATAAGCGTACACACACTTACATACATAAAATTAAAAGAAATGAAAGAAATTAATGAAAGAAAATTAGTGTTAACTACATTTGCAGCAACTGCTACAATCATTTGTAGGTCATTCGATATTTGATTTGTGACGGCAGCATTTTTTTTAAAGCTGTTCTAATTATTCTTATATGTATAACAGATTAGGGGTTGGCGATACCGCAATATTGGATTTCGATCCGATACCAAGTAATACAGGGCCAGAATCACCGATATCGATACTATACTTTTTATAATTAAAAGCGGCGTAGGTACTTTCATGTTGTTTTCCACTCTTAATTATTAATCACATGCATGTTAAAAAACAGGACACTTTTTAAAGGCAAATAACAAAGCATTTTATTATTATTATTATTGTAAATTGAATGTGCAAGTATGAAAGTTTTTTTTTTTTAATAAACAAATTGCAAACATATACTTGTTGAGAATAATGAACGTTTTAGCACAAACTACCCTCAACCAACATTCACAGCTGTGAAATAGCTCCAAACATGCTCCTCTTTCTTCAGCCATCCTGTGTCTGTCGGAGTAACTCAGGGTGCGCGCCACTGCGTGTGCACAACGCAATGGATCAAATGATTATGTTCAATAAGAAAGGGGTCACTCATAGTGATAAACTCACAGAGAATTATCACCCGACTCAGCAGTTTCCCTCTGCTATAGACGAATCAGGCGACCGTTTTGTGTGTCCTGCCAACTTGCTGCTCCGCCATTACTGTGGTGGCAAGTTGTAGTGACTCAGTGTCTGCTAACTGTGTTTACTGGTGACTGTCAGCCAAAAGCGTTCGTGGTTGCTTGTAGTAACTTACATAAATGGTCGACGTAGATAATAAACACAGATGAGTTTGTATTTAAAATTGATTAACAACAAATTGAAGGCTTTTACGAGGACACCTACCTGTTCTGTTCGTGTTTTCAATAGCTGCTGTCGCTACGAGCAACCACGACACATTCGGCTGAGAGTCACCACACAGCAGACACTGATGTTTGCTTTGTGGTCATTAGGTTGCCCTAGTTAGAGCGTTATATTTCACAATAACTCCACAGTTAGTTGATTGAGTTGATTTACTTTGTGGGACCACTGCAGCCCGTAGATAATGTCTTTAGCCCACTAACGCTTGCTAAGCAGCGTTAACTTAGCTGACGTTTCATCATGTTAGGCGAACGTTAGGCAGCAGAGAACTGCTCAGGTTCTCCCCGAACTCCTAGACATTGTTGTCAAAAGTAACATTGAAAGGAAAGTAAACGTAAAAATACAAAATTGTACACTTCTTTGAGGACAGATTGCATTCAAACGTGCGCGTAGTGTAGGGAGACACCACCGCAGTAATAGCAACTTGTCTACTTCCGGTATTTTCACGGATTCGTGCATACAGCGCTTTTTAGAATCTTTTAGCATCATTGTTTTGGTTTCACGGCTGGCAACTTTGCTGTTTTGGTTCACTCTCACAGCTGTTATAGTAGCTGTTCCCTGTCGCCATCTCAACTTTGTTAGGTGATAACATGTCAATGTTGTGTTTACAGCTTGTTCCGCTGCATCCAAGTGGCCAAAAAATCTATGAATACAAGTTTAAATAATATAAGAAATTAAATTCTTTCACAAATTGTCCTACCCTGACAGCTTGTTTGGACTCCTTGTTCAAATAAATAGACAGACTGGTTGGAAATTACTCTGGAACAGTCCACGAACAGGTCTTTGTTTGAAAGTAGAACCCATCAGGAAGATCTTTACAAAACCAGTTTAGTTTAACCTCTTAAACATAATGAGTTGTGATGTACCCAGGCGTTAAAGATGTTCTCTTACAAAGTATCCACCTTATATAACCACCACACCTAAATACTCTAACATAACTGGTACAGGTGCTATGCACTAATTCCTATCAGCCACTTGCACATGAATCATCCTTTTATAATTGCAGAGATAGCATGACAGCTGCCTTTAACTGCAAGAGGCAGCCAAATTTCTGTCTGGATTATGGCACTCGCTGCAGCAGCTGTGCAGTTTCAGCTGTCACCCACCGTTCAGTAAAGGACAAGAAGGTAACTGCTCCAGTTGTAAATGTTCATTATCTTTCCCTCCCCGGTTTGGGGATATGATCTGGTTGACCTCCCAACACATATTCTGTGTCTATTGAGCTTTTCAGTTCTTTTTACAATGAAGGAGCTGAAATGCTGCAATCAGAGAATTTGGAAACAGGATATGTTTTTGAACCTATTGTGTACCTACATGCATGTATACCCTTGTATTTGCATACAATAGTTCGTAGGTCAGTTGATATTTGTTTTTGTGAGAAGCATTTTTCTTTTTCTTTTTAAAAAGCTGCTCTAATCAGTATTATTATATGCACATATGGATCAAATAACCACATTTAATGTGAAAGGGGTCATTCATAGTGATAAACACACAAAGAATTATCACCTGACTGCAGTTTCCCTCAAATATGCAGAGCTTTATAGCATCATTGTTTTGGTTTTACTGCCGGTACTGTTTTGGTTCACTCTCACAGCTCTCATCAGGGCCGTACCCAGATATTAGAAATTGGTCCAGATTTTTTTTTCCTTTTACATCCCAATTATTTACACACGTTTTCTGAAAGAATACCTCATATTCTCAGAACTCTAAATCCAAAAAACACACACAAAAGGCAAAGCTCCACAAATCTCCTGCAAAATGAAACTCTGCCTTCAAAATAATGTTGTCTTTTCAAATTGGTATTATGTGTTCATAGGACACTCACCATCATATTAACAGACATTTCTAAGAACCAACTGAACACTGATGTGCTCAACGTAAAACACTAGTATGAATTCGTTATCAGGAGACTTAAGCCTTTTCCATGTTCAGTGTTATTCCTGTAAAATAGAATATGTAATGTTGTAAAATATTTTTTGCGTAATGTTTTTATGCTAAAATTCAAAACACACATTACACTTAATATAAATAAAAACATGTTTTATTTTTTATTTTTTTTCAAAATATTCTATACGTCCCAACAAAGTTGGATGTGTAAAATGTCCCACATATAGAACAAACAATAGAAAAAATATATACCACAGTATGAATGAATGAATGAATGAATGAATGAAAGACAGATCCATGCAGATCTCTACAGTGATGCATTCCATCACATCATCAATAGTGGTTGACATGTTTTCTAAAATCTTATATTTCAGACTATTTTTCACGTACAGGGCCACACCCCCTCCTTTTTTGCTCTTCCTGTTCATGTAATTGAATTCATATCCTTTCAACTCGAAATCTGCTTCTTTCTCAGAATTGAGCCAGGTTTCAGATATTGCAATGACATTGAATGGTTTTGTGAATTGACCTAAGTATTCTTTGATGTTTTGGTGAATAGCATATAAGTTTCTACTATTGAAGTGAATAATTGACATTCCTTGAGCTGACTTCACATTGCTGTTATACTGTTCATCGGTGTAGTAGCAACATGTGTTGTTTAGATGGTTAAAAAAATTATTGTCAGGATCAATATCTTCCAGTTCCAGTTCATGCATATTGTGTTCAGATAATGTTCAGTGAATGTTATGTAATTCCACAAGAACCCATTTTCCACAGACAGGTATGATTACCTTGTTGTGTTGTTCTGGTGTCACTGGTATTTGTCCAATTCTTCAATTTCTCTGATAACCAGCACTCTGGCCTCCTCTGGTGACCCGTTCAGTTTGATGATCACCTTACAGTTTGCAGTCCAC
>CAKAKR010065981.1:0-11259 GCA_916700685.1 Adelosebastes latens
GCCCTCCGTCCCAGTGTTCGGTGCAGCGGCAGCGCTGACTGCACCACATGCACCAGTGGCGCTCCCCTCGGGCTGGGTGGAGAAACCACAGTGACTCCCACGGTCAGTTAGGAGGAGGAAAAAATGTGGGTTTGTCTCAAAGAGTTCCAAGGGCACCGTGGATTGGGCGTCGCCGCGGACCGGGTCGTCATGAGCGCACACACTCAGAACAGGAATAGCCACTTCGTCCACGTCTCTCAAGGGTTCATTGCGTTCCCAGTAAGCGTCCCAGGTACCTGAAGTATTGCTACTACTGCTGGTCCCTGCTGGTGCAGGTGCTGAACCCACATGTCCAGTCTGACAGAACAACGCCTCCTCCAGGCCACGCAAGGAACAGCTGGAAAACAGGGTGTCTGTCTGTATGGTCTCACCCAGCACCGTCTTGTACCTGTGCACATCAGCCGAGGACACACACACGCGCCAAAAAATAACACAAACATACAAATAAACAGAGACAACAAGAGAAAACCAATAAATCAATTTTGAAGAGCTGCATGGCTCTCATATTCCCTCAGTGGCATTGATTAGAGAAACCTCACCTGGGTCACGATGTCTCTCAGAATCAATGACTTGACACTGAGCAGGCCGTCTGTTGCTACAGTAACTTGATTTTCTCCTTAATCTGTCTGTGCCTTTCCAGTTAATGGTTAGCGAGTACTTGCATCTGTTTTTCTTACAATCCCCTGTAACTGTGTCTCCCTTTTGGCTGACTGAAAATTCATCATTTTCCTTGTCTCAGTGTATTTTCATTTGGCATACTTCATGCAGCAGCCTTATGAGACTGTGCTGTTTTTCCTCATCTTGACAATAAACTGAAAGCTGTTGATCTCGTTCTGTCTTCCAAAACTCATTATGCTTAAACTAATGCACCATGTTTCAAAAGGGTAGGATGTGTACGTACTGCATATCTGCACCCAGAAATCTACTATAGACCTTTTTAAATAGAACTTTTCATAGGTCTGGCCATCGTTCTTATAGAGTGCTGCAGGAATGAGTCCTAAAACCCAGTGATGTGTGTTAGCATTTTTAGCACTTCTGGTTCCCTCGTCTCGGAATTTGATGTTTTTTTTTTTAATGGGTTTTTAGTTAGATGCCTGATATGAGGTCTGTGGGTAACACAAGCTTAAGAGAATTTAACGTTTAGTTCTTCGATATAAAATACGTCAGTAAATATCCCACTTGTGAATTTTGTAGCTTTTACATGTATTGAAAAAGGTGATTGCTAACAAGTGGCTAAATTAAACTACTAAACATCATCACGCCGACTCGTCCGCCTTTACAGCCTCGTTGTGTATACTCGCACTCACGCGACCGTGGTTTAGTTCGTTTATAGCCTAACGTTAGCTTTTTACTTCTGGCGATTGCATTCACACTTCAAAAATTTAAAAATGTTCATTTGTGGAGATTATCTTGCTGAACAAAACATCTAAGCATCATTTACTTTTGTTTGCCACAGAGCTTATTTTCTGCAATAATCCAAAACCCAATAGAAAAATCTCATTGGCTCTTTGTCAAGGGAACCAGCGTGATGCTAACTTCCTGGTTGGCCTACAAAAATACGTCATCCTTGCAGCACTCTATATGGAAAGTACTCAAGTTAATTGCTGACACCTGGGAACGTGGCAACCTCACTAAAAAGGAAAAAAGTTAGACACCAAGTTTTTAACAAACTCCCAGGTTAGCTAAACATCTTTCTGGTTCAACTTTGACCTACCCTACTTGCCGTAGTTATGCATACGTTTTTCTTGTGTAAGGAGGGATTGTTGCTGACATTTCCGGTGCGCTCCTATTCTAAATCTGACAAAATTTCGGACTTATTTACAACCTGTCTGATCCTTTTCTGGTTTTTGTTTGACAGATATTGCTGTGGTGATGTCGCTGTGCTTCCAGATTTCAGCAATTACTTTGGTGGTGAGTACAATGTTATCATAACCAATAAAGGCCTCAAACTATGCAAATAAGACCAGAATCTTTCTGTTTACCTAAATCTGTATCATCACCATTTCGCCCACACATCCCTCACTACCACGCCAGCATGTTTCCCTCCATACCTGCTGAGACATATCTTCTGGTAGAGCACCAACGCCCACTGCAGGGGCCAGCACAGCCCGTTCTCAAACCAGCTCTGACAGCGGAACACGGGCGACAGGCAGACGGCCGCCGTCACGTAGCTGGACGATCCACACTCTCCAAGGTAAGAGAGGAGAAGGCCTGACCCGGTGCTCTCGCTGACCGCATACAGCCTCCCTGCAGGCTGTCGGTGTCGAATGTAGCGCACGGCCTCACGCAGATCGGCAGGGTCACCAAACTGCTGCAGCTTGAGGGTGGTGAGCGGGGCGCCGTTGTGGCTGCGCCGGTTGAAAACTGCTGGGAGGTAGCCGTGGGACAATGCTGTTTCACACAACTGTAGAGAGAGGGAGTGGAGAAAATAAATACAAGGCTGTCCATGTGTCTTCAAAAAGGGTGGAAGTGTAACGGATTGGGAGCATTATGGAGGAAGACAAGATGGGAAATGTATTAATCCATTTATGTAACATACATAGAGAAAGGACATGAAATAGTTGATATACGATGCATTTTACATACACAAAGAACTCCTCTTTTTTGTCCCTCTGAATACCTTGCGTGGCAGCTGGATTCTCGCGATTTAATGCAATGCAAACCACAGTACTTTGGACCAGTCAGCGTCCTGTGAAGAGCTACTGGCAGCTACGGGTGTGGCTTTTTGTGTGACACGGAGAGGCGACTGTTTAGGTTAGCGTAGATGCTGCAATAGTATCAGTTATATCAGAAGTGGAGAGTATTTCTTCTTTGAAAGAAGAGCAAAGAACGGCACTGAAGTATTTCCTCGATGGAAAGATGTTTTCGCTCTTCTCCCGACTAGTTTCAGCAAGAGTTTGATTGACAGATGGTTCATCCAATCTTTATATTCCTTGAGATTGCCTGCCTTTTTCCAAACAGTTTCCAATGACTGCTTCTGTGTAACAATCTATCTGGTGGGTCAGTTTATCTGAACAGGCCACATGCTCGACATAGTGTGGCCTGGTCTCTTGGTTGTAGTGCCACAGAATTAAACAATGCCTCCTTTTAGAAATCAGTTTCCATTTTGTTCCACTAAATGTCTTTATGGTTGTAACACCTGAAAATGGCATGGTACTACTTTTTATTGTATGGAAAAAGAAACGGTTGCCGGGGGAAGTGAGAACCCAGTAAAACTACAGGATTAAGTGTTGCTCCATTTCACTGTGCTGCTTAACTATAATACTACAGAATAGGTTCAACTGCCTTCACTCCTTTGAAAAAGAACACAGTAAACATTTTGTCATACACTGAATCACAGGCTATTTTCTCTTACAGTTTCACCTATTCATGATTTCAGACGGTTGAGGAACCAACTCTTGTGAGACAGATATACAATATTAGGCTTCTTAGTAATACAGTTTGGCCAAGTTGAACGTGAGCAAAGAAGAGTTATGCATCCTGAGATACTGCCTTCAAAATGTGGCCCAAATAAGCGAACATCAGTGGCAAAACACAGCCTAAGAAACCTTCCCGTAACATCGATTTGTCAACTTTGAGGCTGTTTTCAGAGAGTGTGTAGACGCCTTGGTTAAGACCAACAGTGCTACAGTCGGTTTTGCTCACAGCTACAGTATTTTGTAAATCCACAGGTACTTTCTGTGGTAACTATGATTTGGATTATGATTGTTTGTTCTTGCTTGTTGTCATAAACGTTTTGTTTGTATTTCATGTGTTCATTCTAAATTCACAGAATGAATTGTGCTTGCGTTTTTATATATTTCTAAACTAAACTTTCTATTATAGCATATTAGTCCGGGATCATTGAACCTCATTTTTCTGTAGTAGTATTATTTGTTATTGTTTGTTGCATCAAAATTCCTTAGCATTTGCTATAAACAATTCAGCCCCTCCGTAGCTCCCCCAATCACAATTCTCTGGCGCCGCCGCTGATAATGTGGTAGTTTAAAAGTCATTTAGTTTGTTTAACAAATATCTAAATGTGCATGTAGGGGAGCCCGAAAAATACAGTCAGCCTATAGTGTAATCTATCCATTTAATCCGGCTCTGTGTCTCTGGCAGGAAGTCTTCCCTTTCAGTCAGTTGCAGTGTGGAGAGAAATATCACTTGTCTCTTCTAAAGTGAGCTACTGTTATTATTATGTTTATTTTGATACCAATGTAACAACATTATATATTTGGGCTGAATGAATGAATGGATTTAAGAAAACGCTATACAATTGAATGAGAAGTTATGCCTTTTTCATGTTTCTTTAACCGAAATTCAAATGTGTGAATCGTTTTAATCACTGTTGTAAACTTGGCAGTTTTATTCAGCACATAAAAACATTTTTACTCAACTTTAAATGGTGTGGAGAATGTAGGAGAATGATATATCTTACTACTAGGTGCAAAACAGCATCATTTAGTGTATGGCTCCATGAAGAATTATGTAAAACTGATGGGAATAACACATGACAATAACAAGCCATAAAGCATGTATCATTGAATAGGTCTCTTTCAAATCAGCAAAATAGTCTTCCGCTCACCCAAAAATCTTTTTATCTTCAAAACAAGATAAATGTTTAGCATCATTTTCTTTTGCTTTTAAGACTTTTGAGAATCTGGCTCTCCACATCTAATGGTTCTGCCGGTGTCTTTTCTCTCTCTGCATGTTTACTGTAAACTGTTGTTTACTAGAAATATTACAAGCCTGTAGTTGTAGCGTTAAGGAAGGAAAGCAGAGTAAATATATAACTTTTTCTTATAGCCTCGGCTGCAGATTATCTTTTTGTAAGCATCACTTGATTTGTTAAATCCTTAATCTTGTTAATGATAGTATTTAAGTGTTTAATTAGCACAGATTCTCATATGACATAATTCTATTATACTAAAAGTTGAGCAGAAAAGACTTTAGTAAGCCTAAACCTGAGCTTATAACTACATAAAGTGGGGAAAATAACTGTGAAGTTTTGATTCGGAGCAGAAATGACAGTTAAATATATAAATTAGACTGAAAAGCTCTCCCTGCAGAGAAGGACTGAAAATGAGAGATTGTTCCAGTCAAGGCTCTGAATATTACCTTTTAGAATAAATTATTCAATCCACTACAGTGTCTGGAAACACAAGCAGAGGATTTGTCTTCCCTCTTCTCCTCAACATAGAAAGAGCAGAGTTCAGTTCTCTGTTTCCTCATGTGGTCAGAAACGATGGTGGTAGCCTGTGCGAATAAATACTCAGATTTTAAATGAGTTTCATTCTGCTTTAAGTCTGCAGAAATCCCAGTGGGATGCAGGAAGAGTTGCAGAATCGCTGCATTAAATATTTACCAGCAGAGGAAGACTGCAGTAGGATTTTTTGCCACTTTCTGGTATGAAAAGAGGATGCTTTGCGAGGCAGTGTGAGGAGAGCGCTGAGCAGAGCTAATACACCGGAACATCATTCATTCATTCAATCATTCTTTCCCTAACTCATTCAATAGATACTACTCTGAATCATGAGAGGAGGAGAAGAGCCATTTCAAATGAAAATGAATCACTTGAGTTCAGTTTAATTCTCCAAGATATTGAGAGACACGATTAGATATTTCACAATCTAGACTGCATATGAGGGCCGGGGCTGAGCGCTGACTGTCGCTGCCTGAGATTAAATTAGGTGAACTGAGTGTGAAATGATTTCGTCCTGCTTACGCCTGCCTGCTCCGGTATTAATACAGCAACACTGTGGTGATGCACTCTGTGAATCACCCACTATAACAGGCACAGTGGGTGATGAGTAACAACTGCTCACAATAAACACACCTTGAGGATGGCAAATAGGAAGAATCCACTTAATCCAAAAATATTGCAGCTGTTATATAATTTGTCATCAAAACCTAAAAACCTACTTTTTGTTTGGAAGCAAAGCAATAACTCAATAACAACTTTTTTTTGACAAGCTGATAAATTCACCAGCTTAGTGGGAACACTTGTACTGAGTACTTCCTTAATGTGACTATTTATTAGTTTTAACCTGTTAAGCCCAAGCCTTATCCCTCTGAAGAAACGCCTAAAGTAATATACCCAAAATGAATCGGGAATAGCTCTTCAACCATAAGGTTCATATGTATATATCTGGTCTCCTTTGAAAAGGTAAGAAGCTAAAGAATATGAATCCAGTGTAAATAAACTAAACTCTTCTACCATTCCAGAGAAAATGAAGATGAAATAAAGGAAAAAATAAGATTTTTATCCTGGTACAAAAATCTTAATTTCAAAGGCAGTATCACCATTATAACAAAGGTCCTATGGATAATGATGAAACTGAATGTATTCTAGACAAACTTGACAAAAGACGGATGCTGTTTTCTGCCTGAGCCTCACCCAGACTTCCCATCAGCCCCAAGTAACTAAAATCTGCCGTTTTGGGTGAAAATAACATCAGCCTTGGTGAAATAGTTTGGCAAGAACATGGAACATTGTGTCAGTGTGAAAGTAAAATGTGAAGTTTGACGGCTTAGTTTCCCCGTTAATAGTGGGCGATGTGTTTTTTTGAGTGGAGGTGCGTTTAAGTGCTTTAGAAAGCTTGGAATTTCTAGTTTTCAGCAATACCAAACATGTTATTGTAGACTGATGAGGAAATTATCACGGATCTTTTGAACGCAACTTGTTCGGATCTTTACGAAGCTTATATATTTCTATGACTTTATTGTTAAAATACTCCATAATAAGACATAGTTTGGACAACATACAGTTACGGATTCTGAAAGCTGAAGACCTCACGTTTTCAAAACAGTATAACATGCATATCTTCTACAAATAGACCATCTTCCATGGCAACATTTTGTAACTACGCCACAGGGTTCGGTCAGCAGGCTTTTTTTCCAGATCAGATTTGTACACATTCAATTTCTGGCAGTACTTTTCCGAAAATGTTATGTTGACAGTGTGAATTTGTCTTTTTTAGAGATCTCAGCGTCATTGCAGGAACAGTCAAAAACGAGCAGCAGCTGCCCCAGCAGTTTTCTGCCAGAGCTGATAAACTGTCAGCTCGGTGACAAATTCCTTCAGCAGGGTCTCCAGACACTGGACATGCCAGCCCTAATACACACTGTCCTCCTTACACAAACACACACACACACACACACACACACACACACACACATACACACACACACACAAGAGACAGCATTTATTCTGCTCCCCCGCTGTACTGAAACAATGACAAAGGCATAAATACAACAATAATCCCTTCAAAGCATATTGAATGAGGTGATCTACTTCTGTGCGACCACATCTAGTGTTAAACAAACTTCAGCAGCTTCATGGCGACATGTTGCCACAAATCAGGTTAAATTAAGGATGTTATTCGATTAGAGGTCTTTTAGAGGCAACAAAGCCTCTCGCTACAATGCTCTGTCCTCTATTCAGGTCAATAGTTTCCCTAAATACTCTTCAACAGGACTGTGATACATGTCCAGGGAATAGATTTGATTCTCTCAGTTGGATATGTGCAGCAGCGCAGCCAACATTTAAGGGAGAATTTGTTTTTGTCCAAATGCAACATGATAATATTGTATACTACTGTATGGGCTCACCCAGTATTACATGTAGATCTCTTCATTTCACTGCTCTGCTGACAGTTCAAACAAATTTGTAAAAATATAGATTAAACGTTACTGTACTTGTTGTGTAATGAATGCCACGACTGCCACCTTTATAGTTAATTGATTGGCAGTTTTCCGACCAACTAATTGTATGAATGAACCCTGGCTAAACAAAGCAGAGTCTGTTTCTTCTGCATTACAGCAGACAAACGGCAGAGATAGAAAATCTCTCCTTCCATCCAACATGGCAGCACTGCTGGAGGAGAGAGTGGTTAATTTAAAAAAATCATGATACCATAGATGTAGAGTGTTGTGAAGTCTTACAAAAATGATGGACTTTAAAAAATATAAGACCGTTTATTCCTCTCGTCAATTTCAAAGTGATAAGCGTCACATTGATAAATTCAAAGGGGAAAGCAGCTATTAATTATTGAGGATACCTGTCACAGTAAAAATATCAAGAACTGAAATCCCAACCATTTGTCAAGCTACAGTGGCTCCTGTTCCACAAGTCTCCATGAAAATGCATTTTGTCATAGAGGGTTTGTTGCATTTGTTGCATGCATACTGTATTGTAAAGTTTAAATACATTAGTGGCATCCATATTTTAAGGTAAATGAGCTTCTGATACTTTATTGGTTAGTGAAAAATGTGATACCTTGTCATTTTAGCAAAGAAATAACAGCCGCTCCCATGAATCATAGACAGAAGTGCTGCCAAATCCTGATGCGCATATTGAATATTCCAGGTAGGGCATATTGGAAAAAGTGTGAGGACAAATGGGGAGAATTCCCTCTGTGTCCCAGTGTCCACTCCACGCACTCCCAACAGTTTTTAAATGGTGCAGCAAGCCAATTATGGACTACAATTCCTACACTGGTCAGAGCCCATTAGGTTTTATTTTAGTTATAGAAGACTGTTTGCATATCGTCCGATTAACACTGCAGAATAAGGATGAAGGAGTCTTCTGTAAATCTTACACAAAGTTAAACGACAGTTTTTTTTGTAAAAGAGGTCAGTGTCTTGGAGTATCTTTGTTTATTGGTTCTCTTTCCAAACTTTTAATAACCCTGTTGTTTTATTTTGAAATGAATAATAATGACTGACTGTGCATGGTATGGCTTGTCTGTGTTAGTATGGCTCACCAGAGCATGACTGATGTTTGTATGGCCAGTCAATCATGTGTTTCACAAGTATAGTGATTTATCTGCTACACACATGATAGCCTGACTTTGGTTTTCTATTGGCTGTGGTCTGGAGGTGGTCATGCTTTTTAGTTTGAACAGTTCACCCAATATGTCCATAAATACCTTCTAAGTAAGACTGAAAATCAGCTCTTTAAACACGTCGTCATTATCCCATTTCAAAACCAAGAGCCAACACCAAAAGATAAGTCACTGTTTTAATAATACAGACTGGCACCGGTGTGTCGACTCGACACCAAACCTTAAAATTCACAAAGACATGAAGGGACAGAAAACACACATCTACTGTAACGCCCCATTTGCTTCTTTGCCTACTCATTGTTATGTTATATAGCAGGCCGTTCTCATACACCATTCATAGCTATACTTACGAAAAGCAATGCACTGCAATTCGTATATATCCCACAAAATCAATATACTCCACATAATCGTGAACCAGGAAGTATAAAGAGCGACAAGCACCACGTAGGGAGGAGATCAGGGTTGATGGGTGTGTCAAAAAACACCGGACTTTCGCCTACGAGACCGTTGTTCGTACCCCGTGTGAAACCAGAAGTCAACGTCATGTAACTTCCATACATAAGTTATGGCACTTCTGGAGTTAATTTAACCCAAGCCACAATCTTTTCCTAAACCTAACTAAGTAGTTTTGTTGCCTAAACCTAAACAAGTTGTTTACTGTGAAGACGGAAGTTTGTTTTGAAGAGACTGTATGCATGTATTTAGTGGAAATTGACACGCGTTGCTGGACATTCATAAGAAAAATGAGGAATAACTTTTCATAAAATATCATACAAACTTTTGTATGAGGGTACGTTGGAAATAGACATAGATATCAGTACATCTATGTCCTAGTATACCCCGTCTTGTGCTTTGTAATGCTGGTAATGTTTCTTTGATTGAGACATTTCCAACACTATGACTGATGAAGTATTACTGCTACTATTACCTCTCTCACTGATCTAATCGGGACTGTTAATGGTAAAACTTTCCCACTTTTACTCCAGGAGAGCTAAACTAGCCCGCAAGGAATTTGGAAAATTCCAAAGCTGCTCTCTGAGCAATCAGAAAAACAATTCTCTAAGTGTTGAATGGTAAATTACACGTAATGACCAGATTATATAATACCTCATATCTATAAGGAATGAAAATGAGTGCCAAAAGCATACTGAATAAAACACTTACAGTAACTAGGTCACAAGCTTATAGTAAACTGCTCACAAGTCTATCTGCTCAGTCAGGAAAGTGTGACGCGTGTAAATCATATGAAGCGAGAAGGCTGCAGCAGCTGGATGTCTGCCTACAGGAACATTTAAGGCCTTTGAACACGTTGCTCTAAACAGCTGAATATGGGGCTCATTCCTGCATGTCTTTACACACCTTCAGTATATTAAACTGGCCTCTTTTTGAGGTTGAGGATGAAAATGGGTTAAAATTTAATTTGTTGATGGTTGAGATCAG
Source organism: Adelosebastes latens (assembly GCA_916700685.1). Classification (NCBI taxonomy): domain Eukaryota; kingdom Metazoa; phylum Chordata; class Actinopteri; order Perciformes; family Sebastidae; genus Adelosebastes; species Adelosebastes latens. The sequence continues at coordinate 10,308 of CAKAKR010065981.1, forward strand.
GAGAGTTTATGGACGTGTAGCTGTCTGTGCAGACGTGCTTGGACTTGAGAGTTTAGATTAATGCAGTGCTGGTTTAAAGGAATAGTTCGACATTTTGGGAACTATGCGTCTTCATTTTGTTGCTGAAAATTATGAGAAGATCGATACCGCTCTCACTGTAAATACTGTATGAAGCTACTGCAGCAGCCGGGGGGTTGTCATGTGCTGGGTATAAACATGTAAAATCACAATGGGTTATTTTTACACTTCGGCTTATGTACTGATTAAAGAAACAAGATATAATGCCTTAATTGATGAGCTTTAGAGGTGCTGATATAGGATTTTGTTACCTTCGGACTGAGCCAGGCTAGCTGTTTACCCTTGTTTACAGTCAGCTAAGTTAAACAGCTTCATTTTTTACCACACAAATATGAGAGTGGTATCAATCATCTCATCTAACCCTCAGCAAGAAAGCAAATAAGTAGGGCTGTCCTCGACCAAAGAAATTATGAGTTGACTAACACTCATACGATTTTGTCGACCTATCGATTAGTTGATTTAATTGACAGATCTGTAAAACTGAGTTTCTCCACAAAGAATTACTCAAAAGCACCACTTGAAATCTTGTATAGAAAGCATAAAAAATGACTAACCAACTAAAGAAATCTTAGTCCAAGACCAAATCAACCGGTTAGTTGACTAGTCGACTAAGAGGGGGACGCCCTACAAATAAGCGTATTTCTCTAAATGTCGAGGTACTGCTTTAAAGGTGCTCTATACGATATCCAGAGCATTAATATAGCAGCAAACATTTATTAGCTATGTAAAGATATAGGGGAGTAATGTCTACCTGAGAATGAAGTTGCTCTCCCTTTGTGTGTGTTGTAATCCTAGCTTCTCCTTACATTGTTGACATTACGGTTACAGCTGATAATGCCGTCCGGATCGACGGCGCCATCGCGGAAGCGTAGCA